>CM040394.1:16368726-16541226 GCA_022702515.1 Ilyophis sp. 1 JC-2022
AAGCTGCATCATAAAATGTTCTCCCGTCTCTCTTTCTCTAGACTGGGGAGATGGAGGTGAAGAACCCACTTTTCGATGACTCCACTCTACACCCCCAGAGGAAGCACAAGTAGCTCTGGGTGGGTGCACACACACACACACACACGCACGCAAACTCAAAAACACACACCCACCGAACCTTCTCCAATTGTCTCTAAGATGTCTGCCAGGCATCCGTGATCCTAAATGCCTTTCAGAGAGAACGGACGGTGTTAAGTGACGAAAGATAAAGGAACGCCTGAGGAAAATTTGAAGGAAGGAGGAGAAAATCATTTTGATCCGCACCTGAACACGCTGCCCCCCGGTGGTGACTCCCACTTTGAGCAGCTCCTGCTGATCGCCTGGATCTTGGCCACTCCCCGACGACTCCATTGGACTCTGCATATTTTCTGTTAACCTGACACTTTTTTCACTGCCGTTTCCTTATTGCTTTCTTCTCTGTATACTGTGCCAGTTGTTCCATTTTGATCGCTCTGAGTGGTAGCGCCGTACGTAGATTATGCTGAGACCGCTTTTTTTCTGTTTCTCTTTCGCTTTGTGTATTTTTTGAGTTTCTCTTTTGCTCTGTCTCTCGTGGTCATACTGTTGTCACCACTATTGTCACCCCGTATGACCATATGCTCCTCATGTTTGCTTTAGCCAATCCAAGCAGCAGATTGTTTTCCCAAAGCTGTAATATTGTATAGGTTAAATGAGAAAACAAACACAGTCACGTTCTCTCTCTCTCTCTCTCTCTCTCTCTCTCTCTCTCTCTCTCTCTCTCTCTCTCTCTCTCTCTCTCTCTCTCTCTCTCTCTCTCTCTTCCCTCTCTCTTTCTCGCTGACACACACACACAAACACACTCGCTGACATATCCTTCTCTTGTTCCATCGTCAATGAAAAAATTTAAAGGCGCACCATTTTGGTGGGGTGTCTTTTCTACTTATCTGGATCCCCAAAGACCACTAAACAATATAGTCTACTGACGAGAGCTGTCAAAAATCTGTAAAAATGTACCGGGAGGAGTATATCCAGAAATGTACCCGGTGACATAAAGAGGAAGGAGACCTGGGGCTCACTGTAAGTGCCACATATACTGTGAGTCTTTTTTACTGCGTGTCAGGGAAGATTGGCAAACATGCACGCATATGTTGTGTATCTGTACTGTCCAAAAGACGGTGCAGATCTTTTTTTTATTAAAACATTTTTCTTTTCTTTTTTTACATTGGACATCACAGATTTTAATAATCGTCACATATGGCAGTGAACTCGATAGTACTGTACATAGGAATTACTGTACTGGTTGATGTGTACTGTATATGCATGATGTGAGTTCACTCATGAGAAAGAAAATTAATAAGTATATTATCCCATGTATGTGTGAGTGTGTCTACATTACGTTATACGTATACACAGTGGGCTGAAAGTATTCAGCTCTCTTGGACTTGTTCATATTTTGTTGTGTATGAACATTTGATAAAAATGTATTTAATCAGGCTTTTTTTTTTTTTTTTTTTTTGTGCTGGTATTCAAAAACAAACTTTGATTCTACTTTTCACATTGACATTGTGGAGTTGTTTGTGTTGAATACCGGCAAAAAAGCCTGATTAATTTAATTTTTATAACATGTTTGTGCACAACACAATATGAAAAAGTCTAAGGTGGCTGAATACTTTTTCAACCCACTGTACATACCTGCATAAAATGTAGACATGTGCACACATATACACGTACATACTGTACATATGTGGGATACTCTCAAGTCACATGTAATTCTTTTCATGTACTGTCTGGAATGGGAGCAGACATGTAACATGATGAATGTCATTATTTTTAACGAAATTCCAAAGAACTGTAAAACTCCTGTCCAGCGACAGAGCCCACACATGGTGAAAATATCTCAGACCGACTTAAGCCTCTCGTCTCCCTTTTAAAATAAAAAGAAAATACGCCACTTACCGGACCTTCTGTTTAATGTAAATACTTTTTTAAAAATGTTCAGAGAGAAATAAATTCATATTTACCTATCTATGTTTATTTGTACATAGTGACTTAATCACCTGATTCAGATTCCCCTGTTCTGATCGAATGGAACACTTTTGTCAGTTCACCACTTAAAGGACATTGCGTGTCGCTGCTGTCCCTTGGGAATGCTGTGCCTAGACAAATGTACAACTTATGAACAAATGACCCCAAAACACAATTCCAGCTTGAAAAACAAGTCGTATTAAAATTAATGAATTAATTGATAAATAAACCTACTTTTTCTGCCATAAGAATCAACTGATAAATCGTTGACGTTAGGGGTCACAAGATACCATTTCATTTCAGATATTTGAGTCTGATCAAATTAGCAGCCCCCCCAGAGACAAGAGTTTTCGATTTCTCTGCGATTCATTTGATTGTCTATCTGGATAAAGGCACAGGGCAAAGCGTCTAGTTCCAGCTCTGATCATTCTGACAGACAGATTTCAAGATTTTAAAAAAAGTTTTTTTATTTAAAAATAAACTGCTAAATCAGGGCTATTGTACCTCTCAGAATTAGGCCCCAACAGTTATGAACCTGAGGACACAGACAGACGGAGGACAGTCTGAAAGAATGGAAAGAAGCGGACTTTAGTTTTTTTTACTGAGGGGGTGGGAAGTCTGTCCGTTTGTGAGAGCAAAAGTCTGAGCACCCCACCCCCCAACAAGCCAGAGATCTGGGGGACCAAAGCTTTGCATAAGAAACCAATGGTCTGCGCACAGACCTCCTTATGGTCAAAAGGCAATGGCCACTGACTCATTTGACTGAGCTGTCACAATGTGAGATGATAGCCCCTCCCCTTACCACTGTGTTCTATCATGAGTGGCCCTATTTTAAATTGTATTAAAATGTATTTTTCATAATTAAAAAATAATAAAAATGACATGGGCTGTTGGGTGGCTCATTTGCTTAAGGCACCAAAGTCTCTGTTTGAATCCGGACCGTGCCAGTGATGACTGACCGATAGGGCACAGTTGCGTTGCCCAGCGCATGGGTGGGTTCAGTCGGATAGGGGTCCGCGTTTCATTGCTCTCTAGTGACCCCTCTGGTCGATTGGGCGCCAGGGAACTGCTTGCCACAACCGCATATAACGGGTCTTCCTCCGACTCCACTTTACGCTAGCATGGTTGTGGATTGCGTTGGGAAAAGAGGCAGCTGACGACACCACGTGTTTCGGAGGAAAACCACAGATGTCTTCACTTTCTTGAAACGGAGGTGAATCGTGCTTGAACGCAGCTGCAGTTGCTAATAGCTAATTGGACGTTCCATATTAGGGTGCGGGAATTTGGCACGTTAAGCTGGGTGCCAATATTTTAAGAATTTTTTTTATTTTGTTTACGTTCCTTAAAATTCCAGCTGTGGATCAGTCAGAAAAATAATGATTAATTCCTAAAAGGGAAATTAGTATGTTATCAGTGGAGTAAAGATGGATAATATGGCAGAGACAAAACCATGTTGTTTACATTCTGTCATGCCTTAAATAACTGTGGAGGGAGCAGATTAGTGCCCGTGCATGTACGCGAGTGTCTAAAATCCAGCTTGGCATTCTTCTGATACTTCTCAGTATTTCTCAGTTTCTCAGTATTTTTTCTACCAGAATGAGCTTAACCAACGAAACGCCAATTGCTTTCTGGCTGTGATTGTTTGAAAAATGGTAACTCTAACTCTAACTGTGGTACAGTTCACATACGATAAAAAAATAATCGTATTAAAGTACACATTCTGCACACAAAACCCCAGGGAGGACAGATAAAGAAATCAATATTTAGGGACTGCCTCCTAACACACACACTCCTATACATGTATACATATAGTACATACATACAGTGAGCACCATAATTTAATGGACAGTGACACATCTTTTGTTATTTTTGTTCTGTACTCTAGCACTTTGAGTTTCAAAGGATATAATGGCAATAATTTGAGGGTATTTTCATCCATATCAGATGAACCGTTTAGAAATTATAGAACCTTTTGTACATAGCCCCCCCCCCCTCTTTTTCGGACATCAGAAAATATTGGACAGTTTAACATAATGTAGAATAAAGTAATAATTGTTCATATTTGGTCGTATATCCTTTGCATGCCATGACTTCCTGATGTCTGTGACCCAACAATATCAAAAGGCTCTTGATGTCTTACTTTCTGGTACTCTTACAAGCGATACTTTAACGTCTCTGCATTTGAATGGATCTCTATGGGAATTGGGGGGTGAAACTAGATTTAGCTGTAAATTATGCTGGAACAGTATGGAATACATGGTTGGCGAAATGGGTCGTCAAGGGTCTGAGGTATCAAACGAGCCTTAAACCATCACTCTGCTGTCAGATATGCAGTAGATATGGATGGATCACTTTAAGTGTTGTTTCTTCTGACAAATTTTTTTATTGAACTGACTGGAAAAATAAGTCGGGAGAAGAAATCCTTCAAGTTATTCATCCATATCTACTGCATGCCTGGCAGCAGAGGCTTGTTTGATACATCACACCCTTGATGATTTAAAGCCATTTAGCCAACCATGTGTTCCATACTGTTCCAATCCAGTGTAATTTACAACTAAATCTAGTCCCACCCCCCAATTCCCATAGAGATCCAATCAAATACAGAGAGGTTATAGTATCGCTTGTAAAAGTACCATAAAATAAAATATCAAGAGTCTTTTGATATTGTTGGGTCACAGACATCAGGAAGTCATGGCAGGCAATGGATATGCGACCAAATATTAAAAATGATTACTTTATTCTACATTATGTTAAACTGTCCAATATTTTTGATGCCTGAAAATTGGGGGACTATGTACAAAAAATTATATAATTTCTAAACGGTTCATCCGATATGGATGAAAATACCCTCAAATTAAAGTCATTGTATCCTTTCAAACTCAAAGTGCTAGAGTACGAAAATAACAAAGATGTGTCACTGTCCAATGAATTATGGTGCTCACTGTACATGCCAGACCGGACACTCACACGCTCTGTGAATATGTTCAGCTATAATCCATGGAGAGGATTGGGATTTTTTAATATAGCAAATTTGCTTTGCCACTTTCATCTTGTATTCCTGTCGAGGGATTCCCTCATTACTAACTCAAGCGTTATGTGGGCTAAGGTTGGTAGAAACCCCTCAAAATAGTTTTTTTTAAAGAATTCATGGGGAAGGTTTCAGAGTAAAATCTCATGGGATTCAATGATAGTTTGGGTATTTTAAAAGCAAGTATGGGGGATTATCTTGAAAATATGTACAGGGGTCAATGGTAGATGGGGCATTTTGTTTAATATTTTGGAGGAATAAAATCCCAGGGTTTTAGGACATTTAGGATGTGGGCCTTTAAAAAGTGCTGCCATTGGCACATATAGGTGTATTTTCGGGGGAGCAGTTAAGGGGGGAGATTCCTGCTGATCTGGCTCTGGGTCGTTAAAGGCTATTGTCCTGCCTGATAGCTGGAGAGAAGCTGCTTGTCGGTCAAGGCAGGCAGACGGCTCTGGCAGAGGACCGCGCGGCTCCCAAACCATAGTCGTCCCAGGACAACACTTTTCTGAGAGCTGCGACCGGCCTGCCTCCGTGGCTAAATTGTGGGACTGGTCTTGTGAACTGGTCTTGCGAGTACTGACAGTAGTGTATCCCTGGTTCTGGAGAATTCACCTGACTTGAGGTGAAAATGAACTAATAGGGCAGGTTTTGGGCGGTACAGGCACCAACATTGAACCCCTGAACTTTTAACTGCTGGTCTTGTCGGGATGTGTTGCCATGGGAAACCGTGTCTTCTGAGCTTTGGAGACGTACACATTGTAGGGGGCTGTTGACCTGTGGACTCAAACATTACGATAAAATAAAAGCATTTATATTACATTCAAAGTTGTGGGTGTTATTTTTTTGTGTTTAATTTTTTGATACTCAGAACTTTCGCTTGATTCAGATCTATCTTGAGAGCATCTGGAAGGGGAAGTTACAATTTCATTAGTTCTAGAAAGTTTTATTTATTTACTGATGCACTAAGACAACTGATAACTGACTATTGCAGTGATATTAATTGTGATTTTGATAGCATTTTTAACTAATGATATTATTTTCTATATTAAAAAAACTACTGTCATAAAATATGGCCTGTTTTTTCAATTGCCACAATAGCTGTTCAACCTGAATATTAACTCAAACTATGAATCTACCCTGTCTGAAAGCATTTACCCAAAGAAAAAAAAAACACTTGTTTTTCATTCTTAGTCAAAGTTAAGGACAATTGTTTATTGAATTCCAACGTTAAAATCCTCAAACAAATATCCTCTTAGTCTCCACTTGCGAAACCTGAATAGATTCATTGTCTTGAGTTTTTCCCCATAACCTTTATATTTCATACGTGGAACAAATTTTGTTGCCCTTCTATGTATTTTTTTTCCAGAGTAATGTAAAGACTCTGAACACTGTTGCCTCCCCTGACCCCAGCCCAGCCCACCTGCCTCTGTCCAGCACAATGAAATAAGATGGTCAGTTTACGGCCCCTACCGGGTCATCTTTAAAGTGGGTGGCGGATGAGTGAGTTATTGCCGTCTGTGCGTCTAGCCTCTTTTGTTTACCGTAAAGGGCTTTTGCTGGATTGGGCCGCTACACCAGAGCCTACCTCTACTCCGCCACAGCTACAAGCTACAGGATGTTCTACTTCTGAATCTGGGTGATACTAGGAGGTATTTTTTCTATCACACAGAGTTGTTAATACATGAGACATAGCTTACCAGCTATGACCAGAACTCATAAAATAATTGGAGTCTGTCGGATTGTTAAAGTCCAGGCTTGACTGGATGCATGTAGAGCAAAGTGTTGACCCTTGATGGACGAATGACCTGTCCTCATCATTACACATTCTTATGTTCATATGAATAATAACTATTTATGGAAGTTTCTATGCTTGATTAATTTATCTGACACATCTGATGAGGATCTATGTTTCAAATAAAAACAACTCCCGCACATTGTGAGATGCTAAAAATATTTAATACATTTAATAAGTGCAATGTTTTGGCCACATAGACGTTCGTCTTTTTGCAAGTATCTCACAGTGTGCAGGAGTTATTTTAAGTTTACTTTTTGTGTCTCTACTGTGCAACTGTGATAATCCTTTTTTCTGGTGTGCATTTAGTACTTTTCAAAGGATCTGTGTTTCCCCATGATCTCAGTCTCACACAACAAAATTCCCAATGATTTCAATTCTAACAAAGTTAATTTGGGTCCAAAATGGATAAAGTGTAGGCCTACTATATTCAACTGAAATGTACTATATCAGATTAAATTTAACCAACATTTTTTTCTTCACAGGTATTTGCTCTGTTCTATGCTAAAAGCCTATAGGAGAGGGGTAAAATATATACATAATATGTGTCCTCTTGTTTACCTCTCCAAACAGAATTTTTAAATAAAGTTTTTCTTGGAATGTGCTTGACTTGTAATATATTTTCCGCGGACATCCGTACTGTTAACTTGTCAATTTAAAAAAATTAGATATGAAATAAACATTAATAAAAAAATTACTTGAGTTGAGTAGCCATTTCTATTATGGCATCCCAATCAACTTGCATTTTATCTTGCCTGTGCTGCACAGGTAAAATAACTTTTCTTGTCGGTGCCTAGCTGACTAACAGGCTGAGAACAGGGCAGAGCAGCCTTCCACTGGACCTATTTGCTTACAAGTATCAATAATAATAATAATAATAATAATACCTTGTATTTATATAGCGCCTTTCTCGACACTCAAAGCGCTTTACAGTGATGAGGGGGAAACTCGTCTCTACCACCACCAATGTGTAGCACCCACCAATAAAATCACACTTCATTTGAACTTACAAGTTAAGTAATTAATAACCATGTGATTTCATCCCACAGCAGGAACTTTTTTGTATCACGTGCTTTACAAGATGAGGGTCTTTATTGTCCTGCAAAAGACGGGTTCGTTACAAGAGTGGAAAATTAAGTAGAGTTTTAAGACAAGATCTAAGGACATCTGGCTTTCTGACTAATCTCCTCCAACCCCCTCCAACCCCCCCCCCCCCCTCCATCTACCCATAGTCCACTCCTCTGAGACCTGACTGTACACTTTCTCCCCAGTGTGGCTGCGCTTTGCATCACAATCCTCAAGTCCATGGTGTAGCACAAAGCCTGTGTGTGGGTTTGATGTTTTTTAAGTCTTTGAGTGACTCCCTGGGCCTGCACTGTCCTCTTTTCCTGGCTTTGTAATTGGGACTAGGAGGGAAGGGGCAGAGATCAATGGATGTCTTTATTTGGATCAAGTTGGGGCAGAGTATGTTTGACGATGGGGGGGTGGGGGTGGATTGCTTGCTTGACGTTGTGTTGGTGTTTTTTTGTGAGGGGTGTTCGGGGTGGTAAGGGGGTATTAGAGGGATTAGATTTAGAACCTAGGTAGATCACAGGTAGATCACTCTGCCTTTCCATTTCAGTGATTTCACTTATCTGTAGGCTAGTGGCATAAAAAAAAACTAATTTAGCACACAGTAAAATGTCCAGTGTTAATTCAACTCTAACAGAGTACATTTGAGCCTAATCTGGCCAGAGTAGGCTCATATCTACTCTACTAGAGTTGAATTAACACTGTTGGGAGTTGAATTAACACTGGACATTTTACTGTGAGAATTTACTGTGCATATACGTAATACGGAAAATCAGAACGCAATATTATAGAAAGGAATAGAGAAAGTATAAATTCTATCTAATAATTTTTACTCTATTTTTAATTTTGTCATATGTAGGCTATCTTGTATTTTACATATTGCCTATTGTAGGTTTATTCTACTCTCGCACACACATTTGTATCCAGTGTTGAATATCTGGATTCATGTCTAACGTCTGCCTGAATTTAGTTTTTTAAACTATGGTGCTGAATGTATAGTGAATGTATCTAAGCTGTTGCTGAAACCTGGCTTTTTGCTGAAACTGAAACTGTGACGACCACAGTGTGCGTTTCGAAGAGGAGGGGGTGGTAATCAAAGGGTTGCGACTTATTGTTTGGATCTGAAAGGAAGCTAATGGCCGGCCATCGCCTCTCGGGGCCTCCAATCCACGGGGAGCCCCGGGGCCCAACTACACAATGACTCCTCGTTGGCGCCCCGCAGCGTGTCTTCCTGCCGCAATCTGTGGCGAACAAGCCGCTTGTGGGGGGTGGGGGGGGGGTTCACAGCTGCATTGGCACTACGACCATCTTCTGCCCGATACGCAGAGGCTCCGGGAATACTGTCATGCGCGCGCATCCTTTTGGGGAATTATTGTAGCAGTCTTACGTTATTATTGACGAGTGTATAAATCAATAATATGTGAACACAGGTCTTAAACTTAAAACATTTATTACGTTTTATTACAGTGGTTTAGTGTTAAACGTAGATGTCCTTTAGGCGAATTATTTTACCATCAGTCTTACGTTACTATCGACAAGTGTAGAAATCAATCATATCTGAACATAGGTTTTAAACTTAAAAAAATAATGAGCCTACGTTTTATTACAGTGGTTTAGTGTTAAACGTAGATGTCTTCCGAGAAATCTGCGTTTAAGAGTTTCAAATGTCATATTTATGGGTTCATGCTAAGTCGTGTCATTTTATAATTTTATGGGGAAGTAGATCAAATATGCCATGCAGTTTATAACAGTGCCTGGAAATTATTTTTAACACCCTTTCTACTTTTTCACACGTTTCAGAAACACTGGCCATTCTCAGGTGACACAGATAGGTTGTCATTACACGGTTATTTAAACACCCCCTGTGCCACAAGAACACAAACGCGAATCGGTGCAGGACACATTGACCAACTGTTTCAAACAAATTTCAAATGCAAGCATTTGACCACGCTCTTCTGCAAAGTAACGACCCTTGGCAGCAATAATTATTGTGTTGTTTTGTAATTTTGTAAAAATTTTAATATTTGTTGTGTTTGTCTAATTTGACCCACATCTACAGATCACGGGTGACGTGAATAACGTTACTATATGGAATGCAAAAAAATAGCTTTTTAAGGGTTTTAATTTTGTTCAAGGCCTTGAACAAAAGGGCCTGAAGTCACTGCTGCTGTCTGGAGCAGGGTCATTTAAATTAAGTGCTCAGCAAAACCCCACTGTAAAACTATAAACTGGTTCACCATTGAAACTAACCATCACTAGCCCTCAATAAAGACGTTTCCAAGCAAATTATAAGCATAATGTTCCTATATTTTCTTGAAATATAAAGAGGTAGTATAGACCACACCAAATAAATATTGTATTTATCAGTAGGCAATAGCTGTACTCTTTCCGTCTCCAAAATGTAATTAGCACTACACCAAACAACCAAAAATAAAGAGTCGTCTACAATGACAAGGTGCAATAACCAACAACAAACAAACCTTAAGTAGGATGTTTTTTCGGTTGTTAAATTATTTTAGTATGCCTTTGATCCAGAACCTAATTATTTGCATTGTCACATCGAAGTTACACTTTGCAACCGTGGCCTTGAAATTTCATACACACTCAAATGTGTTTTTGTCTAAACGTATGCTAATCACTGTGGATTTTAATATCAAGGACAACTAATTAAGACTGAATAATTTCAACAAACTGCGCCGTTATGACCAACACATTTAATATGCACTGACAATGTTGTCTTGAATATTTATGTGAAGATCCTGTATTTAGCAATGTAAATATGCTAGGCGGAAAAACACACAAACCAATCAATAAACATCAATTGTGAAGTTGCCGAATCATTCTTGTGGTGAGGGTATGCATACAGAGCTTTTAACAATATTTAAAATTTTTATAATAACAAAATACATGTAAATGTAATTTCCCGGGCCCCTTTCCAAAGCTCACTTCCAGTATCTCGTTGCCGGATGTATAAGTGAACTGATCAATAGTCCATAGTAATAGTGCAAACAAATGAAGCATTTTGGGTTGTCAATCAAAATACCAATAAAAAAGAGCATTAAGTGGGTAATATATCTTTGATTTCCAACCCAAAACGTCGGCGCGCCAAAAAGACACCCTCCCACCCCTAAATTCGGATGCCCAATGAAACAAATCAAGTTCATTCACAAAATCACCATCAGCTGGCGGCTATTGTCTTAGGTGACCAATGAGAATTGAGAAACCTAAATCGACACACCGGCCTCTAGAAACAACTGATTAAGAAACGCCGTGTATCTAAATTGTCTGGGCAGACTTTGGAGTGGGACTGGGAGGTATTTTGCTGTTGGCGATGAACCTTGGATGCCGTGGATTAAATTGATGGCCTTCTCACGAAGAGACGACAAGTGCTCCCATTTCCATACAAGCGAGTTTCGAGAGTGAAGGTGACAAGAACATTTCTGAACGAGTTTTCACGCTTCGAATAAGTTTCCACAAATTGTAGGCTATTTATTTAAACTGTCTGCTAGCTGTTCAACTACTTGCATAATTTAAGCGTAATGAAAAGGGTAATTCTGTGTGTTTAGCGAGAACACTTGCGTGTACCCTAATAGAATACATTTTTTATCATTACATTTAAACCGCAAAATCATGTCTGACCGACCTCAAAGTCCAATTTCGGAGTGTACTAGAGGACCTTACGAGGCAAGTAGGGCAATGTATTCGCAAGTGTTCGGTCAGGAATCCATCGGGGGTGCTTCGCTGCAATTTCCTCACGGCATGTTGCAAGACCCGAGTCTTCTCTTCAACAAGTCGTCTTACAATGGGATCGCTCCACCACCACAACCATTTTTCCCGTTTTCCGCTGTCGGGGGAGAGTACAGGCACTCTGAGATCCAAACGAGTGACCCGTGTCAACCGCGGCCCTGGTACGCGTTCGCAGCACCCGAGTACACCGGACAAGTGGCGGGGTCAACCACCGCTGTTCAACCCACCAACCTCAGCCCCCCGATAGCGGAGACCAGAGAACAGATAAAAATTCCCGAAATAAAGACCGAGAAGGATGTGAACGAGTACCCCATAGATACCAAGCTTCCATCCCAGTTCCCTCCACCACCAGCCTCTACCATGGCCCACGGCGTCTACTATTCGACCCCCTGGAACCCGTCTTTCTGGCCGGGTCTGGCTCCTATTGCGGCCTCTAACAATTCTGCCCCCGCACCCCCGACGTCAGCCGCATCCTCCCCTTCCATGTCGCCCTCACCCCCCAGCAGTGGGTACCAGGGAACCGGGTTTTTCCCAGCGGGTACCACGCAAGAGACCCCCGCCCCTCAGCTGCCGAACGGCAACACCCGGAGTAGCGGATCCTCCAGCGGCGGAGCAAGTGATTCGGAGGATGAGGTGAGGGCGAGGCTAAATTGTCATTCATCGTCTTATAGTAAACTTTTCCAGATTGAAATGTATGCTTTGTTGAAGTGGTAGACTGTCCCATTTGGTAGCTTAATTGGCACTTAGTCAACTGCAGATGTTTCTGTGTATTTTTGGCTGAAATTAATCAACTAAAAAACGTAGTTGATCTAAGTGTTTGTCTATTTGTAGGAAAATCTTTCCACCGAGGAGCTGGAACAGTTTGCCAAGGAGCTGAAGCACAAACGGATCACACTGGGCTTCACACAGGCTGACGTCGGGCTCGCACTGGGAAACCTCTACGGTCAGTCTGGTGGCCGTAGCCTCCGATGCTCCGTTGTCTCTACTTCCGAGCAGTTTTGTCACTTGCATACATGTGTGCGTTCTCTTTCGTCCGCGGTTTTATATTTCTGTTGTACAGTATTTATTTCTCTGAACTTCAATTATAATGCTCACTGGCACATCTGCTACACCACCCATTTGAATCTGTATGAAGTTCTGTTTTCCCGTCTTGCCGTTGCCACGAAGGCCTCAGTGCTTTAATCCGGACTATACCCTAACCGTATTCTCCCTGGGTACGGTGCCGCCTGTGACCTCCTCTTGAAAACTCAAGGAAATTGCCACGGACTGCCCTAGGTAGTAAAATGCATACTTAAATGTGTTCTTTGCCAATTCTCTAGCTCTGTCAGTTGCCATGTTGGTGCACTCATTTCTAACATGAAACCTTGTGCCAAGTCCCTGGTATTTCCTGCCAAGAACATGTATGCCTGTACATGTACACACTGTTCAGTTAAGATTATGCAATAACTTGAACAATTTCTGTCCTCAAATTTATTCTAAACGATGCAGGGTTGGCTCCACATGTTTTTGCTTCTGTGACCTAGTGCCAGAGCTTAATGGCACTTAGGTTTAATCAGTGGGATCCTGTCAGCCTAATTTAATTAAAACCAGCCCAATTCAAACTGAATGATTTGCCTTGTGTAATACAGGAAATGAAAGCTTGCTGTTTGCTGATCAAGTCTGGTATGTGACCATTGTGATTAAAAGCTCAGCGTGTGGTGAAAGGGCCGTTCTGAGCAATGTGTCTCAGAATTTATAAATTTCTTCCCCGGCTCCTGCCATTTCAACTTCAGTGGTCAAATTTTATTTAAAATGGTCAAACTTCCAACTAAATGTTACTATTTGAGCCTGTAAATCTCCATTCATCTCAGAATGCAGTTAAGGGATATAATTTTTTCCCCCCACAGGGAAGATGTTCAGCCAGACGACCATCTGCCGTTTCGAGGCCCTGCAGCTGAGCTTTAAGAACATGTGCAAGCTGAAGCCCCTTCTCCAGAGGTGGCTGAACGAGGCTGAGACGTCAGACAACCCACAAGACGTGAGTCCTTCCCACTGACGCGTCTCCTATCAAACATTTCTGATCGGAGACTGGTGAAAGGTTTCCACCGATACACGACGAGCTCTGGATTTCCATGATCCAGCGCTCGCCGGAGAGTTTACAGATTATCACCAAGGGACAATGAAACGAGAAGCTATTGTTGTGATTGATACACAATCAGGCCAGTGTTATTTAATAATACATTTTGAGTGCAGAATATCTAAAGGGGTAAAACAATTGAACCAATGTAAAACTGAAATCTGTGACCGTACTTCCAGTGGTGGTTCATTGACAACTAAAATCACAGGAGCTCTTTCTTGTGAATGATGCCCTCTAGTGGATAGTGGGGGTAATACTGCAATGGTCAGTTGTGCGCACATGTTGGCGCACTACTCTTGCTGACCCACCATATGGTTATGCTGTGGAGAGTGAGGTTCAGCCTTAGTCATTGGCAAACTGCACTGAACAGTGCAGCCAGTATAACCGTATAGTAAAAGTCCAGCGTGTTGTCCACCTCTAGATCAAATACTTATTTTGATTTAAAATCCTGGTAACATTTTAAATCGCTACTGCAGATCTGAGAATTTAATGAAAGGTGTCGCTAACCAGAACCTGTATGACAACATTATTGGCGACAATGGATTTTTTTTTGTAAAATTGTCAGCAGTTGACATGAACATGACATGCTGGTGTTAGAAGGGTTAAAACGGGGATGGGCAACTCCAGGCCTTGCGGGCCGGTGCCTATACAGGTTTCTGCTGCCACCAGTTAACAATTATTTAATTAGCCCAATCGTTTACATGATCTGATATTTTAATCTACATATCCACGATATGAACAGTAGCCGATTAATGTTCTTGTGCCGGTATACGTGTATTGTAGCTTTTTATCGTTCTGTAATTTACAAGTGAATCGTGATTGTGTGTATGACTAATTGGCTGGTTGAGCCGTGGTAACTGGTTGCAGTAAAAACACGCATACACACCGGCCCGTGAGGCCTGGAGTTGCCCACCTCTGGGTTTCTAGTATTTGGCATGTTTATAGCACCCAGGTGTTTCAGAACCTAGCACGTACGAGTGAGCATGCAAGCCTTCTGTGCATTTTCTGAAAATTGCTTCCCCGGTTTTAAGTCTTGAACTTGTTGTTGCCGTCCTCTTTCTCTCCTCGACTCAGATGTACAAGATGGAGCGCGTGTTTGTGGACAGCAGGAAGAGGAAGCGCAGGACCAGCCTGGAGGGCACGGTCCGCAGCGCTCTGGAGTCTTACTTCCTCAAGTGCCCCAAACCCAACACCCAGGAGATCACCCACATTTCTGACGACCTGGCTCTGGAGAGAGACGTGAGTGAACCCTCCCTCTCTAAGTCTCCGCCGTATCGCCATCTCTGCGCCTTTCCTTGGAAGAGTTCTGTGTGGCACAATGTACCTGACATTGCGATTTGCGTCGACATTAATACATTTGTAACCATTTGTAATAAATATGTAGCCTAATCGGCAACATTAGATTAGGACGCAGATTGGTTTCTGGGGCACGGAGGAGAGGAGGTGGTAGTGGAGGAAAGGAGTGTGCATTTTTCGAGTATTGGAACGCACCCCAAGGATCAGTTCTGCGTGTCTACGTCTCAATATTCTTCACGCTCCACCTCTTTTCCTCCACTCCCCCACTACCACTCGTCTCATACCCGGAAGTATGCAAAACTGCCTGAACATTTAGAGTATTTGCATGCACAGTATACAATGTACCTGACATTGCGGTTTGCGCCGAGACACTAATTCATATGTAACCGTTAATACGTAATTAAGATGTAATCTGCAACATTGGATTAAAACACAAAGATCTGTTTCCGGGGCACGGAGGAGAGGAGGCGATGGTGGAGGAAAGGAGGGTGCTTTTTTCGAGTATTGGGACACGCCCTGTGTGTGACGTGGTGGAGATGTGTAACCACGTGTGGTTTATCTCCCTGCAGGTGGTGCGGGTGTGGTTCTGTAACCGGCGGCAGAAGGGAAAGAGGCTGGCCCTGCCCTTTGATGACGAGTGTGCCGAGGGGCCGTACTTCGACCCCACCATGCCCATGCCCCACAACATGGGGGTCACGGCCCTCCCGCCCCAGGCCTACCCCGGCGTCGCCCATCCGGGGCACCCCCTTCCCCCGAGCCTCTACGTGCCCTCACTGCACAGGCCGGACGTCTTCAAACAGGGCCTGCATCCAGGACTGCTGGGTCACCTGACCAGTTAAACCACGCCCCCCCACCTTCGCCAGGACTGGGTTCTCCACATCTGGGTCGATGTGGGGTATCATTCCGCTCCCCTCTGTCTGCCCCCGCCTCCCTGTCCTATCGCATCAACTGGATGACCAGGTGACAGAACTGTGGACTGAACCTTGGGTGGGAGGGGACAGACTGCAGGTACACACTTCTTTGCCTGGACTCCCTCCACTGGTCAGTTTCACTGAGATGCCAACCCAATCCTGGGCTTTTTTAAATTTTTAACATTTTTTTTTTTTTATATAAATGTTTTTTAATTTTTTTATATATAAACCCTCTTCTTGGCCAGACTGTATTTTTGCACATTTTAAGTCATGCCTCTTGCATAACGGTGCATTTGGGGGGAGGGTGTCAGTAGTGCGGTCTCTGGCTTTCTGTGAAATGCTTTGTGATCTCGCACCCATGTCCTTCGATCCTGCAGGGGGCACTCAGGCTTACTCCCCACCCCCACCGACTCCAGAAAACCGACCTAAATGCCCAGCATTTTTAATGAAGCCGTGAAAGTCATTTCTTAATCTTTTAATTGTATATGCACTCAAATGTTATTGCTTTGTATTAAGGGCTTATGTGCCATTCCTCGCTGTTCAGTGTCTATAGGTGATATTTCAGTGTTCACGAGTGTCATTTCATTGTTTACAGTTGTGTGCATTTTGAATGAACTGTCGTGATCTCATGCTAAAAACATGAACCATGGGTTTGTGCTTGTGCCTTTTGTTGTCGCCAAGACTGATGGGAATTTAATCAGGTATTGGGGCCGAATGAGAAGCGGCCTGCCGGAAAGGTTGGCGACATTGGTGAAAGTCTGCCGGCTAGGATGTTAAGGGGGGCGTTTGGAGATTAGAGTTATGCTGCGACGTCCTTGACATCGGGGCCCAGTTTCATATGCCTGTCACTAATGGTTGATTTATTAGCCCACACAATGGTAGCTTTAACCATGCAGCGATGGGTCTTTCCACACAGGGCGGGTGCTAAGGGCGTACAGGAAATGTATCGAGAAGGGGGGGCATCGTGCAGTGTCTCCCTGAACCCCTGTACACCCCCACCCCCCTAGAAATGTAACTGCTCAAACGTCACAGTAACCTTGTATACCTAGAACCTTTTACCTAGCTGAATTTTGTTTTTCAAATTTGTCATGTTTGACGTTCGTGTGCTGACCTCTGCCCTTGGGCGTGAGGGGACTTGTTTTTTCCGAAAGCAACGCCAGTTACACACTCGTATCAGAGACAGGATATCGATGGGCTGAGACACTGGGGGTTTGCTGTGCCCTGCCTAGTGTGGCAGCCCGCTCGTCTTGATTCTTTCCTGTCTTCTGACGCCTTCGAGCTGACAAACCGCAGGGCCGTGGGTGGCATCTTTAGCTGACGTACAGTTATGCTGCTTAATCATCTTCTGCGATCTGGTCAACTTCTCAGAAAACAAACCTGGTGCCTTTTGTATGTTTATTTGATTTTGCCTGTATTTTAGGGCCTTGAAAGAAAGCAGAAGTTTTTGTCTTGAGGTAGTGGACTATTTAAACAGCCCCCTCCTCCACCCCAGTCATAACTTGTTCAGCCCAGCTACTCCCCAGTACATGTTGGTGGAATATCCTGTGTTCTCCTGTTTCTGCATGCATATTTGATAATTTATTGCCAATGCCAATCTGAAGCCTGTATATTGAATTGACATGAAATATGTTGACGTTTTTTTTTTTTTTGAGTGTGGGGATTAAATCACCTTTTTTCTATCTGGTGTTCAACCTCTGATTGCTTTGAAGATGTTCTTAATTGTCATCTGATGCATGTTGGGTTTCATATTCCCCCAAGGGCTGGTGATGTCTACTGCTTTCTGTTTTAGGTTGGGGGTTTACAACCATGTTCATAGAGAGCTGTAAAGTCTGCTGATTTCTGTTGATTGATTGAAAGTGGTTTCTTGACTCCAGCTGGTTTTATGTGATAATTGGTTTCTGAGGTAAACTAAAACCTGGGCTGTATCTGAATCGGGGCCCTGAGTACTGTGTAGTACATGACATGCAGTATGTTTAAAAAATATATATACACCGTCCAGCCACAACATTAAAACCACTGACGGGTGAAGTGAGTAACATTGATTATCTTGTTATTTTGGTTCTGTACTTTAGCACTTTGAGGTTAAAGTGCAGACTCAGTTTTAATTTGAGGGTGTTTTCATCTATCTGATTAACCGTTTAGAAATTGTGGAACCTTTTGTACATAGTTTTGTCATCAAAAAATGTTGGTCAGTTTAACAGTGGGCCTAATCATTTTAAATATTTAGTCGCATACCCTTTGCATGCCATGACGTTCTGATATCTGTGACCCAACAATTAGACTATCTTATTTTCTGGTGTATCTACAAGCAAAGGTGTAATTTTGAGAGGGTTGACACCCCCCAATATCACAAAAGGGCCAATATGACCCCCCAATAATATAGCATAACGACGAGAATACGTTAATGGTCTATTCCTCCCCGCTTGCCAGTACCAAGCTGTCAGTCACACAGGACAGCCAGCCGCCGTCCAGACAAGCGTGAGGGAATGGAATGGTAGACCTATGCTCATGCACTTTTTGATAATGTTAACGTTATAAATGGTTAAGTTTTCTAAAATTCTTTGTTGACGTTGGTTGAGTGACCGGCAATACGTCTAATAAGTTAACAAGCTAGCATTCCATATACACTGCCTTTACGAGCTAGCTAACACGCGTGTCAGTGGCGGGCTGCCACGGTAAGGATCAGTCAGTCAAAATTGTTATGACGTAGTAGAGCGAAAGCTAGGGTGTTTCTCAACCAACCCATCGCTACATTGTCCCGCTATCCGTCCTGCGAGTTCCGGTTGGCGAACAGCGTCGCGGTATAAACAAACTAGGCTCTATGCGCTTACAAAAAAGTTAAAAATGATATATCCGTGATGATTGGGTCTTTTAACATGCTGCAAAAAGCCCCAGAGCCTGCTAGATGAGTTGCATTGAGCTAACGTACTTAGAGCAGTTGTCCGAAATGGTAATTAGGCTGATTGGCTACTGACATTAGATCTGCAGAATTTTTAAATTCTGTTCTCTACTGCATAGTTGTTCGCTTCTGTAGGCTACTGTTGATAAGGCTAGGCTACTCATGGAAAACACACTAAAAGGTACTTACATGGTTTATAGGTATTTTCATAATTCCTACCTATTTCTGACAAGTTTTCAGCTGTTCATTACACTATGTAAAGAAATATATAAGGTTTTTGAACTGCTCATTTTTAGATGGAAACTGTGGTCTAAAAGCATTTAGTTATTGGTTTTTACAAATAGGCCTATGCCCCAGGTGTGTCCAAGGTGTGTAAACAGCTTTGGTCATTAAACTATCCTATTGTGATTTTTTGGATCAGATTCTTTAATATTTTCCCCTTAAAATTCACCAGAAATTATTTCACAGCTGTTCTTTAAAAAAAAGACATTCCCCCCCTAGAGGGTTGGTGTTCTCGGGGTCTATGCATCTCAACCCCCCCAAAGTTAGCCCTTGCCTAACTTAGCAATAGTACTATAACCTCTCTGTATTTGAATGGATCTCTATGGGAATTGTGGGGTCGGACTAGATGTAGCTGTAAATTACACTGGAACAGTATGGAACATGTGGTTGGCTAAATGGCTCTAAGTCATCAAGGGTCTGACGTATCAAACAAGCTCCAAAAGGTGTCCGGGCCGAGTCCTGTCTGGCCGCTGTGTCTGCTGGTTTTTGCTGTTTTTCAGCACAAGTGATTAATTTCACTGATTGGCTAAAAAAAAACAAACACCTTGTTCTCAAAGCTTTAACTGGGTGCTAATTAAAAAGAAACCACAAATACCTGTAGACACTGCGGCCCTCCAGGACTGGAGTTTGCTTAAACCATCAGTCTTCTGTCAGAAATACTGTAGATATGGATGGATAACTTGAAGGGTTGTTTCTCCTGACAAATTTTCCTATTGAACTCTATGAAAGATAAGTCAGAAGAAACCTTTCAAGTTATACATCCATATCTACTGCATATCTGGCAGCAGAGTGATGGTTTGAAGCTCATTTGATACCTCAGACCCTTGATGACTTGCAGCCATTTTACCAACCGTGGCTGTGACCGAATCCGACCCCTGTTCCCTGTCCCCTGTCTCCATGTGCCCTGTCCCCACACTTTACAAGCAGTGTGCGAAAGAAATTTCACAAAACTCATTCCAAACTAGTGATATTTATTTTTATTTATTTTTATTGAGAATATCAATCTGTTAACATATGACGATTGTTACAAAGTGTAGATTATGAATGAAGATAGAATTAACAAAAATAAAAAAAGAGTTTTGTAATATGATCATATCTTATACCATAGATACATATACGCTCTATGTCTTTTACGCTTTTACTTCCGGGTTACTTACTGAACTTGTCGGATGAGTGCACCGTGCTCCTGAAACCCTGGAAATAAGGGGTTCATCCTGGTATTTTAAGTGCCCCCATTTGTGAGACAAAGTCGCCCACTCAAATGCTTTTTGACGAAGTGGACTCAAATAAGCGCAAATAACCCTCAAAAGGGTTTAGGGGTCGTAGTCGGACACAGCCCATGTATTCCATACTGTTCCAGCATAATTTACAGCTAAATCTAGTCCCACCCTCCAATTCCCATAGTGATTCATTCAAATGAAGAGACGTTATAGTATCGCTTGTAAGAGTACCAGAAAATAAGATATCAAGAGTACTTTGATGTTGTTGGGTCACAGACATCAGGAAGTCATGGCATGCAAAGGATATGTGATCAATAAAATTATTATTTTATTCTACATTTTGTCAAACTGTCCAATATATTTTGATGCCAAAACATAGGGGGGACTATGTACAAAAGGTTCTATAATTTCTAAACGTTTCATCTGATATGGATGAAAATACTCTCAAATTAAAGTCGACAGTCTGCACTTCAACCTCATTGTCATTGTATCCTTTCAAACTCAAAGTGCTAGAGTACAGAACCAAAATAACGAGATAATCAATGTTATTCACTTCCACCTGTCAGTGGTTTTAATGTTGTGGCTGATCGGTGTATATGCCCCATACTATTATCAGCAAAAACCAGTTTATCAGCCGGGGGTTTTAAGCGCACTGCTTTTAGAGAACATTTAGTTACTTACTTATCTTTCTCATCCAGTGTATTCAACAAACATACTCAATAGTATGGATAGTATGGGTGGGCGTTGATTCGGACGAGGCCCAGCTATTCTGCAGCTTTCCAGAGTTGCAGACCCCTGGTCCAGGTCAAACACTCCCATTCGGCTAAAATTGAATCTTGCCTAATTATGTGGTCAGCTGCTCTGAGTTTGGCTTCAGTTGATGTGGTAGGAAGGAGACGTGCATTTCCTTGATTGACATTTTACAGAAGGACTTTCCCATTTGCCAGGGCCTGCACTCAAAGCTGCTCGCGGGACTCAATCGTGCAGCACACAACATACTCTGTGCGACGTGTCACATCTGTGGTCTTGCAAACACGTAGTCTGACTCGTACCAAAACCTGTGACGATTAACCGACTGTCGCTTTGTTTCCGGGAGACCTCAAATGAAGCTACTGACAAGAAGTGAGGGCCAGCTGTCTATTTTAAGAAAGATTTCTGAAATGTGAATGGCCCAGGTCATGTTTCTGTGAGCTTTTAGTACAAGAGGTTGCATGTTGATGTATTACAAATCATAAAAATACCTAATGTTAGTGTGTGTATATAGGCAACTGGGGGGGAGAAACCTTACACAATGATACCTAAAGCCACTTTGAAATGCTTTGAGTGTCCATACTAAAGAAAAATACACATTCTCCAAATACAGGTGATAGGTAGTCTCAGTAAATGTACAGTATAGGAGTCGATGCGTGTGGGAGACATTCTGAAAGGAACATCTTGACCATTGGTACGAGGCAATTGAAAATGTGGGATTTTGAAGTGTTTGAGGAATAAAATCCCAGGAATCTTGCAACGTTAGTCCTGAGGAGGTAGTGGTGTTGGATTGGATCCAGAGAAAAAGCGATCCCTTGTGCTGATGCATGTTGGAGATACGAGATCCTGACCGTGACCTGGAACAAAACGCATAGTGAATGGAGAGTAAAAGGGCCTCAAATATTTAACACATGCGGCCCCATCAAGTTCAGTTTTTGCCAGGGCAGGTGCAGGGCAAATCTACCTTCACTGTGACTACCACCTGACTCCAGTCTTTTCTGTGATTATGAAATATGAATACATACATGCCAGAGATTTTTCATCATCAAATGCAAGTCCAAGTCAAGTCTCTGGGGGATGAGTCCAAGGCTGTGTCTGAATCAAAGCCATGTCTACTGCATCCTCTCTCCTGTGTACTGTTTAGTACGTGACGAGTGAAAGCCCTGATGTAAATATATCATCCAGGGGTTTTACGTATTATACATTTAGAGAAAGTTTTGTCTTTCTCGTCCAGACCACCTAACAAGCATACTTCAATCTGAATCAATGCCCTTCCATACTATTGAGTATTCTTGTTGAGTATACTGGTTGAGAAAGTTAAGTATGCAAAATATTCTCTAAATGTAGTGTACTTTAAATCCCTGGATGATATACTTATTTCTGGGTTTTCACTGATAATAGAATGGAGGATATTTTTTGCATACTGCATGTTTTATATATATACTAAACAGTATTCCGTAAACAGTACATAGTATGCTAGTACACAGGACACAGTAGAATGGCTTGTCTTTAACTGTAGGGAGGTAGAATCTGCAATATGTTTCATGTTTTTTTTAGCCAATTTGGAATGCTCAGTAATATTCAGTCCACATTTATTTCTGACTGTGGTCCGAGTAATAATTTATTTTTTATGTTGGCTCTATGACAATGAGAATTCAGAAAGGAACAGAGTAGGAATCTAGCTGACCTAGCAAATGCAGCAGGTCTCTGGAAGAGCATTATGCTTATACTGCACTCACCGTACTTCTGAAGAGCGGAGAGAATGAAACACTGTTCCAGATTTTTCCAAATGGTGGGTTCTCTCAGCTGACCAATCCAGGTCCAGAGGCAGATTAAGAGGTTGTTGAGATAAAAAAAAATGTATTATTGCAACATATGTATTATTGTGTATGGAATTGTATGATAGATGAAGATTGTTTTTAAGATTTAGTTTTGGCCTGTAGTCAATCAACATTCGTAAAGCACAACTGACGTTTGGTAGAACTTTGGGTTGTGTAGTTACCTGGCCATGATATGAGTCCAAATGGTTGCAAAATATGTTCATTAGTTGCTCTGTGCCCCCCTGGGGTGATAATCCAGAATAGGGTATTTGTCGCTCTCCATTCACTTCTACGGGGAAGCTAAAACGGTCTCAAAAGGACACTTCTAGCACATATACAATTGCGAACTAAGAGGATTCTGTCAATACAAGCAATAAGAATTTCTGTTACGTATTTTATTTTGTGTGGGCTAATTAAAATAATTTATAAAGTACTATTTTCTTTAATGTTGTTAGCAAGCTACCAGAAAAGACTACCAAAATGTCGGCAGGTCGGTCCATTTAATAAAATAAAAAAACGTAACAGAAATGCTTATTGCTTGTATTGACAGAATCATCTTAGTTCACAATTGTATATGTGCTAGAAGGGTAATTTTGAGACCATTTTAGCTTCCCTGTAGAAGTGAATGGAGAGCGACAAATACCCGATTCTGGATTATCACACCAGGGGAGTACAGAGCAACTAAGAAACATATTTCGCCACCATTTGGACTCATATCATGGCCAGGTAACTACACAACCAAACTTCAACTACCAAACTTCAGTTGTGCTTTAACTTTGAAACTCTTTTGAAACTTTAGCTTTTTGGTTCTAAAGTTTAGATATTGCTGAGGCCAAAAAGTTAAATAAAAACAATAACACTAAAATGGATCTTTATTTACAAATCATATGAATATGAATATTGGTGTAAATGGTTTGTTTCCTGTTGGAGAGGCAGTGGAGCTGGAGGTGCATTACCTACCCATTAGCCCAGCTGTCCAGGTGGTGGTATACCTTGCTGGGGTCAAGGCTGTGGTAGCGTCGGCAGATTTGGCACAACCTCTCCCTCCAGTCAGTGTACACCTTGACATCATGGAGCCGGTGCCACGCAAAGTAGGAGGCGTACCGCTGATGATCCGCTGCTAGCTGCCGCAGGAACCCGGCCATTTCTTCAGACGAGTCGAAATCATCGACGTGAATGAAGGAGTGGGCGGGCATCAGGGCCTCATAGTTACTGCGGGGCGGGCCCAGGACGATGGGGACGGCACCCGCCTGGAAGGAGTTTCGCCAGAGCTTCTCAGTGATGTAGTCCACAGACTGCGAGTTCTCAAAGGCCAGGTAGAAGAAACAGCGGGAGATTGTGGAGAGCAGGTCGTGGTTGCTAAGGCGTCTCCGAACCCAGCTCCCGTACACCTGTACCTTCATGACCTTCTTCAGACGCTGGTACACCTTGCTCCTCTCATGCCTGGACCTGTAGTTACTCACCACCCAGCAGGCCAGGTGGGTCTTGTTGCCAGGGATGACGTTGTCAACGTCATTCTCGTCACCGACAGGAACCGAGGCAGTGGCTCTCGGCACCAGCTCGCCGTAGGGAATGAAGACATCGGCGTCTCGCCGGTAGGACATGGTCCAGTTAAAGACGCTGTCGTAGGCTGACAGTGGGCCGTTGCTAGCGGGAGGCTCCAAGGAGAGCCAGAGCCACTTCTGGGTGGGCGGGCGGGGCAGGTGGAGGGGCAGGCTCACCCATTTGCGCTTCAGTTCATGGTGGTGGAAGACCACCACATCAGCGTCAGGGAAAGATGCGTGGCTGTCTTTCAGGATGCATCCGGAGATCCCATACAAGTCACAGCACACGTCCCCCACCAGACTGTAGGTCCGGGCGAAGGGCCAATGCCAGAGCAGGACGGTGATGTTTTGCTGCTGCTTCACGGCCCCGCCCCCTACACTCTGCTCCAAGAAGAAGAGGCTGAGTACTACCCCACATGTGCCGACAATGAAGATCAGCATCAGTGTGCGCAGGGGGACAGTCATCAGTCTGCTGGATGATAGGTAAGAATAAAAAAGGGGGGGGGGGGTAGATGTATGTGTCTATACCAGACCTGAGTAAAATACTTTATTTGATTTACCTAAACCTTAAACCTTAATATGTGGGAATTATCTTCCTGAAGGGCCATATCTAGCCATTTAATTTTGGTTTTCCTTTCTATGAAATACCCTAGCTCAATTAGCCAATTAGCTGCTAAGCTAAAGTCAAAGCGTGAATTTGACTTCTCCAGCTTATTGCTTGGTTGTGTTGGAGTGTCAGGTGACTTATTCTGTTCTAGCTGGATCAGATACCCAGCTCTTTATTCTTTCCATTGAAAGGTCTTCTTTCTTCTAAGAACAATATAGAAATAAAATGCATTATAGGTACATATACGATATGTAACGATTGTAGGAGCTGAGCATCTGGTGAGTCAAAAGAATTTGTGATCACTGATCAGGTTCTCTTCTTGTCTTTCCTGCATACATCATACAAATACATGGGTGCGGACAGAACAAAGGCACACTATGAAGCTGCTAGATTTGTACACACGGTGGACTGGGAAGCAGCCTGTTTATCCCTTGTGTTCCATGAGTGTGCATAGCTATCTATGATAATGCTATGTTAATGCTACAAATATTTCAGCCCTAGTACTTCCTGTCAGAAGACTTGTATTATTGTTATACTGTCTCTCCCACACCCACTAAAAAAAAGCTGTGTCATTGTGGCCAGTTTTATACGGCCCCATTTGCCTTGTTTGTTCATTTCCTTGAGTCGACAGTAGTCACGCATATCCGGTGATAAGGATGCTGGGTGTGCCCGTGAAACCAGGCTCATGCAGACGGATGCACAGCGTGAAAGGCACCATACAGGAGGAATTCAGGAGGGAGACGGGGCTGAAATTCTGTACAAATGCGTGATGACATTGAGGGATGGCATGGGGGGGTGGGGGCGGTGCCGTGCACTCCGGGAGGGATACAAAGGCCTAGGCGAGGGATTCCCTGTCAGGTTTGTTTGCGGTACTCGTGCAGGTGCATGTGCTGCTATATGTGTGAATGCAAAAAATAAATTCCAAAATTTGGGGGATTGCTTCACACACCATGATGCTATATTTTCCCTTGGTTACACATCCTTGGTTACACATCCTTGGTAACATTGAAATTGCGAAGTAATTAAATTGTGCTAAATAGCTACGCTTACTATATGTCATTCTTCATGTTGCAATGCTGTAATGACATCACGTTTTAGATGTGCGCACGTGTATGTGTGTACGTGCATTTGTGTATGTGTGTGTGTGTGTGCATGCTTGTGTGTGTGCGTGTGTGCACATGCTTGTGTACATACATGTGTGTGTGTGTGCATGTGTATGTGTGTATGTGAGTTTATGTGCATTTGTGTGTGTGTATGTGTGTGTGTGAGTGCATGCAAGTTTGTATGTTTGTGTGTGTGCATGCTTGTGTGTGTGTGTGTGTGCGTGCACATGCTTGTGTACATACATGTGTGTGTGTGTGTGTGCATGTGTATGTGTATATGTGAGTTTGTGTGCATTTGTGTGTGTGTGTGTGTATTTGTGTGTTTAGGGAGGGAGGAGTTTATAGAATGAGAAAATCCATAATCACCTTCTTAATATGTGCAAAATTCCTCCCCCCTTCACCTTGCTGGAAACCGACAGAAATCTGCTAGCCTCATCCTGGGATGCTGCAGTCATCTTCTGCTGTCTAAAAAGCAAAAAAAAATAATACAAATAAATAAATGGGGCAGTAAATACGCTTTAAACTGCCATCAAACCAGCAGAATTGATGGTAAAATAGAGACTGAATGAATGAACCCAAGCTGAAAAACCTAGAATTGAATTTAGCACCGGCACAATTTCACTTTCTTTTCCAAAACACCGTTAAACAGACACACTGCCACACAGCAAAAAGTGAATGTGTGATGATCCCCAAATGAGTCAGCTTTTCCGAAACAGTCCATCAAACGGAATGTGGGACGGAGGGTCTTTCCCGCCTGTTTAGGGTGGGTTGCACCAACAAGGCTTAAATTAATCTAAGATTAGAGATAATCAGAGTTTAGTAAATCCAGGTTTAAAATGAATTAATCTAAGTTTAAAACTAACCAGAGATGTGTTGCACCACTTCAATTTAATCGTAGATTAGTAATTCTAAGATTAATGACTTAAACCTAGATTTGAATGTAGTTGCTTGGCAACTGTGAAAGGTTAACAACAGAAAATAGTGGGGAATCAACAAAGTAGACTACATGTGTAGCTAGCTAGCCTATATAGGTGGTTTGTATTTATCAAACAATATAGCAAACTGTTTGGCTAACAAAGTAACCAATTATTGGACATGCTGGCTAATTTCTACATTTTAATTAAGTTTTTAGAAAATTTAAAAGTTCTAAATTCATAAATGATGTCAAAAAGATGAAAAAAAGTTAGCTGTTGAATGTGAATACTACATTTCAATTCAAGACATTTTTTTACTGTTTTCACAAACAATGAAGGAATGCAGGCATTAAATATTATGAAAAATAATGTGAGCAACTGCAATGAACATTTTACTCCATCCATCACAAAAATGCTACTATTTCTATTCATTAAATTACCTCAACTGTCGGTTTAAAGTTAATTTCTAAATCTGAGTTTAAAATGTTGGAGCAACAGGAATAAAGTCAATCTAGGTTTAAAGCAAAACATCTAAACCAAGATTAAATTCAAATCAAAATAAAGCTTAGATGACTTTTGAATTAGAATTTGGTGCAACAGGATTAATAGATAAACCTTGATTTAATCAAATTTATGAATTAAACCTTGTTGGTGCAACCCACCCTTAGTGTAATAGTGCCTCCTCTGCGCACCTGTGATCTGTTAGCCACTGTTGCTAAGTCCTCCTGCGCAGTAACTGAAACAGTCCACTTGATGCGTATCAGAGTGTAAAGAAGTGGAAGCTGGCCGTACACATTTCAGAGGACATTGTGAATGCGCACCCACTCAAAATGACAGGAAGGAGCCACAGTGATGAGGTCCTTAAGCAAGCACACAAGCCATTGCCAGCGCTGCTTGCTAGTTCATCATCTGACTACTAACGCTGAGTAAAACCGTGAGCTAATGCGCCGCCGCCTACTCTGGTCTACTCTGACTGTCAATCGTCCATCGTCAATACCGAAATAGGCTATCTCCGGTAGTAGCTGTGGTCGTTGCAGTGATTTTACTTAAGAACCTATAATCCTTAATATGTAGTCGCAATTGTAAATCTTTTGTAATTATGTACGGTCAGTGCACAGCTTGTTGTGTGATTTGCTGACACGATCTGATCTTGACGAGCACTTAAGAGGAACGCTCTTACATAATTTTGACAGTTCAGCAATAACACATGATTATTTTTAACGCCCAGTAGGTCTATTGTCCGTGGAAATAAAATAAGACACTGAAAGGCGATGCTAGAGCGCTCCAGTTAATTATGATTTATCAATTTTGCGTGAAGCACTTCAAGTTATAATCCTTACCTCAAATAAATTATAGGCTAATCATTACAATTTCAGAAATTCTTAACCAGCGTATAGTTAGGTTTACGTCAGCTACAGTAGTGAAAAAAATACATTTATTACTAAGAATGACTAAACTAATTATTATTTAAATAAGGAAGTATTGAAAATATAGAAAAATCGTTCACCAATAACTGAAATTTGTACAGCTTTGTAAAAGTATTGCATACTAAAGAAAGTGTGCTGCGTACAAAAAAAATCTGACTGCAGGATCTTAAGTGTTAGACAATACACAATATTCTTGCAATTAAATAATCTTTAGAATATTGTTTTATTTCAAACAATTTAGAATTGCATGTTTGGTTGAAAAAATGTATGAGGACTATACCGGTCTAAAGATGTCACAAGAGCTGAAATCTTCCAACAAGTTTATCTATGAAAATAAATAAAACACCACAGGAATAAAAAAACGAGAAACGCAACAAAACACAGTTTGAAATTCAATATTGGCGTTTGTATTTCTGTGCGCAAGTAGGATCTAATTTCATACGCCGCGTGCTCAAGGCAAGGCATCACGCGCCAGGCTTACCTGGGGAAGGTGATCTCTGTTTTCGGCTGCGGAGCAGCTGTTGTGCGCACGCGTACGGGTCGAGTTCTGATCACTTGAACGTTAATGAATGAGAGACTTACACGCGCTTTGCCTTATCATCTCCCGCTTGCTTTCTTAGTAAGCAGTGACAAGCACAGTAAATTCGGGTAGGTAGTTGTCCTTGTGGTTTCTTTTCTACACGGTCTTGATTTATAGAACAGTCACAGGGTGGAGACCCGAAACATTTAGCCCAACGGAGATGCGGTTGGGTGTGACACCTTGGTATAGGCCTATATATATATATATATATATTTTTTTTTTTAAATAAAAAAATAAAAAAATATTATTGTGTGTTTGAGGTAGAGCTACTGTGCAGATGTGTTACAGTCAATTATCTATTTGTGAGATAGATGGAGGCAGTTTAGGCATAGCAAAACAACATTTTTGGAAGGTTAGCAAAAGGAAATAGAATATGGTGCTGGTAGAGTGTATGTGTCTTCTTTGACAGAGAGCACACTGTGACTTGTATGTACAAACCCCAATTCCAAAAAAGTTTAGAGAGTGTATAAAATGTAAATAAAAGCAGAAAGCAATCCTTTTTGACCTGTATTCAATAGACCCTTTTACGGTTTGTAAACAACTATGACGTAATGCAATTGGGCGCGCAGATTTGAGCAGAACTGAACCCAGCAGATACGTAAGGGCACAAAAACTTATTGCTATTTTGATTCTGTAGTACCTGAAATCAATACAGTGATATCAGCATAATACAAACAGAAGTATGCATAGTCTTAATTAATTGAACACATATAGTATATACAGGTGCAGCTCAAAAAATTAGAATATCGTGAAAAAGTTCAATATTTTTTGTCACTCATTTCAGAAAGTGAAACTCATATATTATATAGATTCATTACACATAGAGTGAAATATTTCAAGCCTTTCATTTCTTGTAATTTTGATGATTATGGCTTACAGCCAATGAAACCACAAATTCAGTGTCTCAGAAAATTAGAATATTGTGAAAAAGTTCAATATTGGAAACTCATGGTGTCACACTCTAATCAGCTATTTAACTCAAAACACCTGCAAAGGTTTCCTGAGCCTTTAAATGGTCTCTCAGTCTTCACATTCACTGTACAAGTGAGGATGAGCATCTTGTTTTCTATATGTCCAAAATTCCTGCTGCAAAATCAAAATCAAGTGGAATCGAATAATTGAACTACATTACCCAACCAGAAGAGGAAATTCAACTTAAGTTTCACCTCATACAAGGACAAAAAGAGACAGGGAACAATACATGCATACTTGACTACTGTAATACATATGAAAACACATACATACATACATACATACATACATACATACATACATACATACAAACACAACACATATTTTGCCATTACACAAATGGTAAGTGGAGAGGTGTGTCCAAAGAGAAGTGAAGAATTTATAAAACACCTCTCTTTAAGCCTAAGACATACTCCAAAAAGACAAGCCACAGCCCTCCCCCCGACCGTACATGCACCGATCCTCTGCGGTGTCCTTGTCATGTGATAATGACACCGTCAGTGTCATGCTTCCTTCTGGTATACTTACAGACTGCACTGAGCGTGTGTGTTGAAGGCATCCATATATTCAGACTCAAAGACAAACACACTAACTCTGCAAATGTCTCTCTACCATCTACGCAAATCCCTACTTTCATCCAGCTCCCTGTAGTTTATAAAATAAAAACATACATTAATGAGAATAGGCCATTTGGACTCGCCATTAACCGCCGTATCATGAACATATTGGCAGACACCCCAAGTTTGAAACCCAAGTAAAGCCCAGGTGCCAGTGCCACCCCCTGCAGTTTAGTGCCGTTTTATGCTCTCGAATGTACCTGCTGTCTTGCATACATCGGACAGCTGCTGAATATGGACGTGATGTTGTGATCAGGCATGCAGTGACCGTAGATGTAGGCAGGTGCTTGAAGTACATGTACATTTCTTGCTCATTCATTGCTCCTTGTTGTATAAATCTCATTTATAAAAAGGCAGTGGCGTCCTTTTTCCAGTTTAACTGGGAAAACAAAGTTCATTTATTTTGAGCAGATGAGCGGTTCTGAGAGATGATTGCAGCTGGTTGATTGTGAACTAATCTGTTTATTTTATTATTTTACCCACTAGTCCAGTATGAGAAGAAATTATCTGTTTCTTTTAGATTTTTGCCACTTTCCTATCCCCATGAGTCCATGACTGAAGGACTGATGTTTGCTTCATTATTTAAAAATGTTGGAATAAATACTCTGACCTTTATGTACAGGCAAACTGCAAACCCTCAGTACAAACATGTCTTTGAATTGCGACCCTATGTGTTCCAAAAAATCTAATTTAGCCAAGCTGTGCTTTCAGAATCGGTATTGTGGTATTGTGGAACTGAATGTAGAAAGTACAGGGCCAGTGAAATGTTGAATCATGAAGCATTAAGGAAGTGAAATGCTGAGCTCTTCCTGAGAGATAGGGATCAGCAGCAGAGTTGCCAGATCACTGATAGTTCATTACCCTAAAATATTCCTCAACATCAGTCATGGGGTGTTGCAACATCTGCAGGTTTTCGGTGTGTTTTAGCTCTTAATAGCTTAATGCATGCCATTGATTGGCTACAAACAATGAGTCCATACACCTTGTTTCCAAGGGCTAAATTACCCGCTGATTGAGAGATACCACAAAACTTGACAAACACTTTGGGTCAATTGCAGTTGCTGAAGTTTAAACCAGATTTAAACCCCTAGACCACATAACTGCATTACAGCTAGAACAGCTATTGCCCTTATTTTACAGATCTGGATAGCTAACTCAAGCATGCTGCAGTTGACCCGTCATGTCTCCAGGATTGTAGTTGTGCATCCTGCTCAAAAACCTGCTCTTTTCCATCTTAAATTTTTCTTTGGAAAACTTTAAAATTTCAAACCCTCATCTACAAAGTCCCCCATCTCTCACTGACATGCATTTTTATTCTACTCTAACGGATACCCCAGTGTAAATTCTGATCAGTAAAAACCAATCACTTTATTTGATGAATTGACTCACCTCACTGAGATTCTTGGTCCGGCTGGATTGGTTGCTGATTTTAAGGTGAAAACTGAAGCCAACAGAGCTGTGTAGCCCTCCAAGATCAGAGTTGAGAGCCCCTGTTCTAAAGTCACATAATTTGATGCTAATGTAAACGTAGCTGATGACCACTTTGATCAGGTGCCCAAGCGAAGTGACTGGCTGTTGCTAAATAAAATGTAGCCCAGTGCCTTCAAGCATTGAATCTGAGGGGATGTTTGTTTCCCCTTTGTCCTTCTTTTTTCAGTGCTCAGTTTGGCAGAACTGCAAGCAAGCATCTATCGGGCCGTCATTGTTACCAGCCGTTGGTCTACCAGCATTTTGAAAATCAGCAATACATCGGTCTATTAGTAGCAGGACTATTTGCCAGCCATTTTGTATCATCTTAACAGCTGATTGTCATCTTTACTATCCGCTGTTGCACTGGTTTGCAAAGTGCTGTCGAGTCGGGAGCTGTGCCGGCAGCAGGCCGCTGTATTCTAGCTGCCCAACGGGTCAGAACAGGATGTGTTCAGTGACCCTCACACCAACCCTACCCCGCCCTCCTACCTACTGTTATACAGTCATGCCCACTTCATCATTGTAGAGTCATTCTTGTACCTGAGAGATGGAAAAATGTTGTGCGGTGGATAACGGTGACACACGGCACCTAGACTTAACTGTTTGGTACTTCCTGTTTCGTTAGCTGGAAGGAAACTTACTTCATGTGTTCTCTTCTCAAAATAACATGTCATGGCCACATTGGGTAGCTGAGCTACCCTACCCCCCCCCCCCCCCTCCCCCCCTCCAGAGGCATGTATTTTAAATATAATAAGATAAAGGTGAAAAATGAATGAGAATGTCAGTTCAAAACAATAAACTTCAATAATCTACTGCATGAAAATCTTGTTTAATTTTAAGTTTTCACAAAGAAACATGATTCACGCCCCCATGCCTTCATTATAATGAATTTTGAAAAATAGAAATAATCTTTATCACAAATATGTATGACACTTTGATTGTTCAATGTGATCTAGCAGAGGTAAATGACAACCATTAACCATGTACATTTTTTATATTGTTTGGAATTGAGATAAAAAATTATGTATGTTGAGCATTTTTGCATATATTTTATGTCTGTATTGCTTTAAAATCCCAATAATATCCTGGGCATATTTGACCCAGGCTAACACTTTCACAGTTTCTAGTTTTGTAAGCATTTTAACAGGAGATTGCTGTGTTACAGCTTTGGGTGGCAGGTCGGGCGTGACCATGCAAAGGGTGCTTTTGTGTTGACAGTGCCTAGTGCACTCTTTTTCTCTCATAAGTGTTTTCCTGTTTTCAGAAGAATGCGTGTGAAATGACTTCCCAACCACAGAAACGGAAGCCGTGGGAGGCGGTCAGGTGCTGCAACGGTCCTGTGCCACACTCTCTTACTTTCGGTTCTGTCTCTGTGTGGACGGCCACACTATCGTCGTGGTAACCGCAAAGTACCACATGTCATGGATTCATGCCTGTGTGCTTTCAATGGTTTAGGCTGCAGCAGGCCAGGTGCTGTGCCTTAGGTGGAGTATCCTTAGCCAAAATCAGATAAGAGTCGCTTCTCTCCTACCAAACATTATCTTTAAGCTGCTGTATTATTTCACTCTTTGGGCCTCATTCATGAAACGTGAATGAGATACGTAAATTGTTCGTATAAGCAATTGTGCCCGTATTTCGGCATTCATCAACGCTTTTGTATGTGAGATTTGTTCGTATGTACGAACAAACTTTCCACCTGCTGCTCCACGCCACGCGCATATAAAAATAAAAATTAATAAATTCTACTATTCAGAGTATCAATTTGAGCATTGATCATTTATTTTTTTTTTTTTTTAAATTTTTACATGAAAAAAATGTAACCTCTGAAATACACAATGCAAACATAGCTAATAAATCACGATTGTTATTTTCTTAAGGGATTAGATGATGCCTATTAATCAATTGTAGGCTATGAACTTGTTTAATTAGACTCATAACATTAATGCTCCCAGAACTGTTTTTCTAAATTTATAGATTTGTAGATCCAGTAGATCATTCTTGCGCCAGAAACAGTGTTAATGCGCCGATGCATCAGAAACCACTCATTGGTCCAAATTTCCACAGAAGCAAACGTTCCTGGTAGTATATCTATGGTAAACGAACCAACCTGCTGACATTTTGCTAGTCTTTTCTGGTAGCTTGCTAACAACATTGAAGAAAAATGTAAATAATAAAACTTCTGTAAATAATTTTAATTACATGAAAAAAATATATACGAGGCCATTTGGACTCATATCATGGCTAGGTAACTACACAAACCCAAAAAATCTACCAAAGTTCAGTTGTGCTTTACTGAGCGTATTCTTATGTTCTCCAAGTGTTTAAGGGTATTTTCAGACTTTTCATTTTTGGAGAGTTTCATCCCAAATTCAGTTTGTTTACCTTCTTGCCACAACTCATTTTGTATAAGTATGAAAGCACAATTCCCCAGGACCAGGTCCGCTTGGCTGAGTGTGATGGTAAACTTTTAACTGTCAAAAAATCTAAATTAACAAGATTAGAGGACAGTTCGGGTACCCAGAGGGGACACTCAATACTTGATTCTCACAGTTGGAATAAACTTTGTAAGCTTTTAAAATTTGTAATTCAGAGACATGCCACCTGATTCACCTTCGTACACTTCAGCGTTACCTTTTTATTTACACAGCAGAATTCAAGAATTCTGAAAAAAGCAGAACTTTGTGTCATGAATCAGACTGAAGATCATTTGACAGGAGTGTCAATGTGAAATGAAATCGGATAGTTTTCAAACCAGGGCAGGGTTCATTTGTAAACTCTGTTTTGGAGTAGATTTTCAAACATGACCCGAGTCTGAAAATGCCCTTTGTCTGTCACACTCCAAACTGCACTTCTGCGTCGCTCCAAACCATTTTCCTCTGTCTTACCTGTCACATGTTTCTCAGCCAATTTTGCCACTTTCTCTAGGCACCGGCTAAAAGTCGGATTTGGCAGGACCCTGGCGCGAAACCAGGTCCTCTGTGTGCAACTGCATTGATTCAAAGGCCAATGCTTTACCACAGCACCACCACAGTGCTCAGGAAGTTAATAAAAGATGTGATAAGTTTTTGCACGTATATAATTGTATTTGGGTTGGATTCCTACAATAAGCAGCCCTAGACACATTTGTTGTTTATTGAGCTTTACCGTCATTCTACTGCTCTGTTGTTCGTTTTTTCAGGCTTGCCTATATTAATATAATCTTCTCGATATTTATGTGGAACTGGGAGCAACAGCGGTTTGAATGTATTAAATGTGAGTACAGAGCATTTTTCTTTAACGGAGCATTCATGGATTCTATATGTAGGCTGCCACCAAGTGGCGGGTATGTGAAAGTAAAATCATGGAGAGGTAGTCACTAGACCAGGGGTCCTCGATTTTATCCAGAAAGAGCCGGTGTGTGTACAGGCTTTTGTCTCAACCCAGCTTTAACACACCAGATTCTAATAATCAAGGTCCGTAGCAAAGACTCTAGTGGTTGATTATTAGAATCAGGTGTTTACCTGCTTGGTTAGAACAAAAGCCTGCACCCACACCGGCCCTTTCTGGATAAGATTGAGGACCCCTGCACTAGATCATGCTATTTAGATTGTTTTGGTCTCAACCCTCATTTGAATTTACAGGGTCTCTGAAAAGTATTTAACCGTCATCTTATTTGATCTAATGTTTGTGTAAACCTTACTATATAGTAATACTGTACATGTAGTAGTTGTAGCAGCAACAGCAGCAGTAGCAGTAGCAGTTGTAGCAGCAGTAGCAGTAGCAGTAGTAGTAGTAGTAGTAGTAGTAGTAGTAGTAGTAATAATATAAAATGTACCCTTGTTCTGCTGACTGAACGTAACCTAAAGAATCTTCTGGATTATTTTGTCTGTGTGTCATTATATCCACTGGCAATATGAACCCAATTTCAGTTCTGCAGCAGAGAGACTCCTATTTCCTCTCTATCCTTTATTTGGAATGTCATGAATCTAATCCTATCCCAGTTTGACAGGGTGCAGAATAGTGTACACGTTCCATTAAAGGCATGTAGTCAGCCGCCACTTTTCTCACATTAACATCGCACACTAAAACCTCAGCTTATATTACATATACACTAATATTACTGACACTAAATTAGCTTTGGTTATTTACACATGTACAGAGCATTGGATGCTAGTGTTGCTTTGGTGTCAGTGTTATCTGTGCTTGTTCCTTTCGAATAAACCAATAAAAATAAATGAATTAAAAACTATTAAAAGCAATGCTAAACCAAATAGCAATGCCTCATATTACAGCCTCACATCTCTCAACAATACAGATCTGAAAGGTTTCTGCAAGGCACTGACACACAGGTTCAAATTCATCCCACTCCCAATCGCTCCCATTCTCAGACAACCAAGACTGAACTGGTTCCAAATGAGTCTCACTCCCAGTCACTCTCACTTTCTGACAATCCAGTCCAAACTGGTTCCAAATGAGTCTCACTCCGTCAATCCCGCTTTCAAAAAATGAAGGCCGAACTGGTTTCAAAGTCAAGCACTCCGCTGACAATATGTTCAGAGTATTCAACGTAATCAATTCATCCAAGGAAAAAGATACGCTGACGACATTGCATCACCCGTTTTGGACTGTGGCTGGCATCCTGTAGGAGGATGTGTACCATCATCCAGGGAAGGATGCTATTAGTCAAGATGGCCCCACTGTGTAAGACAACCTCTGCTGGCCAAACACATGCCTTTAGTTCTCCAGCACCTTCTGCACACATTGGGTCTGATAACGAAGGCCTTTAGTGTGTGCAAAACCATTTAGCACCCGCAAAATCAATAACATGTCCAATGATTGGTCATGGTATTTGTTTTGCACCAATCATTGGTTGTGTTATTAGTTTTGCACATGCAAAAAGGTTTTACACACACAAAGGTCTTAGTAAATCAGGCCCATTGTGTTCTCTTTGGACCCAATGACACTAAGATGAGCTGGCCTACTTAGTCAAATCTTCAGTATTAATATGGGTTTATGTCCAGTCCAGTCATCCAAAACTCTCATGTTCTCTGTCACAGTAAAATGTGTTGATTTTAGGCTGCTCATTATACTGTGTACAAATACAATTGGGAATTCCAAACTGAAGAAACAATAGCCACTGTCCAAAATAATTATCCATAGACTTACATTAAAGTTCTTATTTGCTTGGCATGCACACTCAGGATGCATTTTTACAGGTTATAGTTTACTTGCTGTGCATTAATCTGGATAATTATTTAGCTGGGTAATTACTGAAGTGACTCAGGCTAAGCATCTTGCTCAAGGGCACAATGGCAGCGCCCCACCTGGATCTGAGTTCCTAAGCGCTCCTCCGCCCAGCAGACTTCAGCAGGACCTGTTTGAGTACCACGCCCCTGATTCACACCTCCAACCACAGCTCATTTCCATAACGCAGGGAAACTAAGGACCTGTTTGAGCACCATGCCCCTGATTCACACCTCCAACCACAGCTCATTTCCATAACGCAGGGAAACTAAGGACCTGTTTGAGTACCATGCCCCTGATTCACACCTCCAACCACAGCTCATTTCCATAACGCAGGGAAACTAAGGACCTGTTTGAGCACCATGCCCCTGATTCACACCTCCAACCACAGCTCATTTCCATAACGCAGGGAAACTAAGGACCTGTTTGAGTACCATGCCCCTGATTCACACCTCCAACCACAGCTCATTTCCATAACGCAGGGAAACTAAGGACCTGTTTGAGTACCGTGCCCCTGATTCACACCTCCAACCACAGCTCATTTCCATAACGCAGGGAAACTAAGGACCTGTTTGAGTACCATGCCCCTGATTCACACCTCCAACCACAGCTCATTTCCATAACGCAGGGAAACTAAGGACCTGTTTGAGTACCGTGCCCCTGATTCACACCTCCAACCACAGCTCATTTCCATAACGCAGGGAAACTAAGGACCTGTTTGAGTACCATGCCCCTGATTCACACCTCCAACCACAGCTCATTTCCATAACGCAGGGAAACTAAGGACCTGTTTGAGTACCATGCCCCTGATTCACACCTCCAACCACAGCTCATTTCCATAATGCAGGGAAACTAAGGACCTGTTTGAGTACCATGCCCCTGATTCACACCTCCAACCACAGCTCATTTCCATAACGCAGGGAAACTAAGGACCTGTTTGAGTACCGTGCCCCTGATTCACACCTCCAACCACAGCTCATTTCCATAACGCAGGGAAACTAAGGACCTGTTTGAGTACCGTGCCCCTGATTCACACCTCCAACCACAGCTCATTTCCATAACGCAGGGAAACTAAGGACCTGTTTGAGTACCATGCCCCTGATTCACACCTCCAACCACAGCTCATTTCCATAACGCAGGGAAACTAAGGACCTGTTTGAGTACCGTGCCCCTGATTCACACCTCCAACCACAGCTCATTTCCATAATGCAGGGAAACTAAGGACCTGTTTGAGTACCACGCCCCTGATTCACACCTCCAACCACAGCTCATTTCCATAACGCAGGGAAACTAAGGACCTGTTTGAGTACCATGCCCCTGATTCACACCTCCAACCACAGCTCATTTCCATAACGCAGGGAAACTAAGGACCTGTTTGAGTACCATGCCCCTGATTCACACCTCCAACCACAGCTCATTTCCATAACGCAGGGAAACTAAGGACCTGTTTGAGTACCATGCCCCTGATTCACACCTCCAACCACAGCTCATTTCCATAACGCAGGGAAACTAAGGACCTGTTTGAGTACCACGCCCCTGATTCACACCTCCAACCACAGCTCATTTCCATAATGCAGGGAAACTAAGGACCTGTTTGAGTACCACGCCCCTGATTCACACCTCCAACCACAGCTCATTTCCATAACGCAGGGAAACTAAGGACCTGTTTGAGTACCATGCCCCTGATTCACACCTCCAACCACAGCTCATTTCCATAACGCAGGGAAACTAAGGACCTGTTTGAGTACCATGCCCCTGATTCACACCTCCAACCACAGCTCATTTCCATAACGCAGGGAAACTAAGGACCTGTTTGAGTACCATGCCCCTGATTCACACCTCCAACCACAGCTCATTTCCATAACGCAGGGAAACTAAGGACCTGTTTGAGTACCACGCCCCTGATTCACACCTCCAACCACAGCTCATTTCCATAACGCAGGGAAACTAAGGACCTGTTTGAGTACCACGCCCCTGATTCACACCTCCAACCACAGCTCATTTCCATAACGCAGGGAAACTAAGGACCTGTTTGAGTACCATGCCCCTGATTCACACCTCCAACCACAGCTCATTTCCATAACACAGGGAAACTAAGGACCTGTTTGAGTACCATGCCCCTGATTCACACCTCCAACCACAGCTCATTTCCATAACGCAGGGAAACTAAGGACCTGTTTGAGTACCATGCCCCTGATTCACACCTCCAACCACAGCTCATTTCCATAACGCAGGGAAACTAAGGACCTGTTTGAGTACCATGCCCCTGATTCACACCTCCAACCACAGCTCATTTCCATAACGCAGGGAAACTAAGGACCTGTTTGAGTACCATGCCCCTGATTCACACCTCCAACCACAGCTCATTTCCATAACGCAGGGAAACTAAGGACCTGTTTGAGTACCATGCCCCTGATTCACACCTCCAACCACAGCTCATTTCCATAACGCAGGGAAACTAAGGACCTGTTTGAGTACCACGCCCCTGATTCACACCTCCAACCACAGCTCATTTCCATAACGCAGGGAAACTAAGGACCTGTTTGAGTACCACGCCCCTGATTCACACCTCCAACCACAGCTCATTTCCATAACGCAGGGAAACTAAGGACCTGTTTGAGTACCACGCCCCTGATTCACACCTCCAACCACAGCTCATTTCCATAACGCAGGGAAACTAAGGACCTGTTTGAGTACCATGCCCCTGATTCACACCTCCAACCACAGCTCATTTCCATAACGCAGGGAAACTAAGGACCTGTTTGAGTACCATGCCCCTGATTCACACCTCCAACCACAGCTCATTTCCATAACGCAGGGAAACTAAGGACCTGTTTGAGTACCATGCCCCTGATTCACACCTCCAACCACAGCTCATTTCCATAACGCAGGGAAACTAAGGACCTGTTTGAGTACCATGCCCCTGATTCACACCTCCAACCACAGCTCATTTCCATAACGCAGGGAAACTAAGGACCTGTTTGAGTACCATGCCCCTGATTCACACCTCCAACCACAGCTCATTTCCATAACGCAGGGAAACTAAGGACCTGTTTGAGTACCATGCCCCTGATTCACACCTCCAACCACAGCTCATTTCCATAACGCAGGGAAACTAAGGACCTGTTTGAGTACCATGCCCCTGATTCACACCTCCAACCACAGCTCATTTCCATAACGCAGGGAAACTAAGGACCTGTTTGAGTACCATGCCCCTGATTCACACCTCCAACCACAGCTCATTTCCATAACGCAGGGAAACTAAGGACCTGTTTGAGTACCATGCCCCTGATTCACACCTCCAACCACAGCTCATTTCCATAACGCAGGGAAACTAAGGACCTGTTTGAGTACCGCGCCCCTGATTCACACCTCCAACCACAGCTCATTTCCATAACGCAGGGAAACTAAGGACCTGTTTGAGTACCGCGCCCCTGATTCACACCTCCAACCACAGCTCATTTCCATAACGCAGGGAAACTAAGGACCTGTTTGAGTACCATGCCCCTGATTCACACCTCCAACCACAGCTCATTTCCATAACGCAGGGAAACTAAGGACCTGTTTGAGTACCATGCCCCTGATTCACACCTCCAACCACAGCTCATTTCCATAACGCAGGGAAACTAAGGACCTGTTTGAGTACCATGCCCCTGATTCACACCTCCAACCACAGCTCATTTCCATAACGCAGGGAAACTAAGGACCTGTTTGAGTACCATGCCCCTGATTCACACCTCCAACCACAGCTCATTTCCATAAGGCAGGGAAACTAAGGACCTGTTTGAGTACCATGCCCCTGATTCACACCTCCAACCACAGCTCATTTCCATAACGCAGGGAAACTAAGGACCTGTTTGAGTACCATGCCCCTGATTCACACCTCCAACCACAGCTCATTTCCATAACGCAGGGAAACTAAGGACCTGTTTGAGTACCATGCCCCTGATTCACACCTCCAACCACAGCTCATTTCCATAACGCAGGGAAACTAATTACAGTTTGCCCTTTTCCGCTCGCACTGCGGTATGGGCAGGGTTCGATACCATGCCCGCACGTGCGGCGTCCACACACTAGAGCGCTGCCTTGACAGGATGAACCACCCAGCAGCCCAAAGCTCTTACCCACCAGCTCTACTTCTCTTAACCTGCTTGCATTGTGTAAGGTATAGAAAAAAACCCAGCATGATGTAATCTACACATTACCCAACAGGAAAAACAGACTGTCCGAACATAAATCAACTTCCCGGCCCTCCGATGTGATAAGTCGTCAGAGGAGGACTCTTGCTCGACTGTTCTCTTTAACCATCTCAATAGATTCATGTTTACATTAGAGTATTAGCAGACCCTGTAATCCAGTATCTAACAAGTGTGTGCCTACAACAAGGCTACAGGAATGGTGCTAAACAAGTGCAAAAACCATTCCTTTTTTATACGTAGTATTCAGTATAATTGATTTAGGAGTCAAGCTATTTTCAATATTGCTATGCAGCACCTGTTTGTGTGTGTGTGTGTGTGTGAATGGGGGGGGGGTACATTTATCTTGTTCAATGTTCTCTTGTTGTCTGCACGGTGTGTTTGTTTTGAAAAAGGATCACAGACAGACTCTTTCTGAGAAATTAAATTTTTTGTTCGCTCAGTTAGCAGCTGTTGTTATATCTTTGTTTAGGGGTTTTTCTTTGTGTGTGTGTGTTATATGTGTTTGTCTGTACATCTGCATTTGTGATAAGTGCATGTGCCCGTCTGTATGTGTGTGTGAGTGTGCGCGCTTGTGTGTTTGTAGCGCAGGGGTGGGAAAGTGGGGGGGGGGAGGTTTGGAGGTTTTTGGAAAGAGGAACAATGTCTTATTGCATTCATGGCACAAATCTGTACACTTCAACCAAACAGAAACAGGTGTGTTTCTTGTTTTCCACAGAGGTGCAAAAGTACAATATACACTGAGAAGAGAACAATATGTGATAAAGGTGCATATGCTACCCCTGAGGAAAAAGGCATTGTGGGTATCCGCAATGCTAAAAATGATTTGAATGTCTTAAAAAATGTAGTGGGAGAAGGCATACTATGGAGGGAATGTGACCTACAGTGGGAGTGTCTATAGCCAGCCTGGCACACCCACCCCCTCTCTCTGGACAGAAACTACTCCTCCTCTTTTTTCACTCCCTTTCTTTTCTCTTTTTTGTTCCTTCTCTGCTTATAACTACTTGATGCAGACTAATTGTCAAGGCTGTGTAAAAGTTGATTGCAATGTCTGAATAAAGGATTTGTAAACGTCAAGTGTTTCTCTCTCATTCACTCTCTATTACTGGTGGCAAACTTCACAGAACTGGAGATGAATGAAGAGGTTTTTCCCTCTGTGTTTGGGCATGACATTAGTTTCTGACGCACAAATACACATTTTTTTCAACTCCTTGAAAGGCAGGTATGGGGTAATGGGCAATGAGTTGCGGTTGAAAAAATAATCAAACCCCTGTAGTAAACATTTTTTTAAAAAACGTCACTCCCTTGTTCGTGAAAGCATTTATCAGGAGAAAATGCTCCGTGTGCGTGTTGTGTGTACAAAACAAGTGTCCCTCTCTTCCCTTTTGCTATCTGTCCATCTTTTCCTCTTTTCACTCATCACCTCATTTTCTCCTTCACCTGCACATTCACACGTGTGGCACCTCAATCAGCCTTGAATATTTTTTTTCAGGGGAGTGCAATAAATCATAGGCTGGCTTTCTTTACTCTGCACTTTATGTATATTTGTGTCATGTGTGCATGTCCATTTGTTGTTTTTTAGGCCTGTCTGTACAGCCATTTTTGATATGTGAGATTATAAAGTTGAACCTTAAATAGGAGACTAATTAATCTGAGAGGGATGACAGGAGGGGTAAAACAAGAGGTCTGAAGAACTGCTTTATGTGTGAAAGAGAGAGGCATTTACTGGCACATTTCAGACCAGCAAAAACAGCCAATCACATATCACATGAAACACAACAAAAACACACACAATACAGGTTTCCTGGTGTAGCCATTACTCCCTGAAACCAGAGATAAAGACAATCAGTGACAGACAGGGTCGAAGAAGAATCTGTCCGAGTCAGACGCGAGAGATCTGGTCATGCAGGTTGGACCGGTGTGACAGGTGACAGGTGGGCGGTGTGCACATGGAATGCTAGGGACTGAGGGGTGTGGTGCAAGAGAGAAACATTTTCCACCCAGAAGGAAATAAACCAAAAGCAAACTATGCTAGTTGCTCTTGACGAAGGGCCCCGCATGTAGGCAGTGGCGACACAGGTGCCAAACTCCACTCCGGGGACAGTATCGGCAATTGGCCGAACTGGCATTCAGAGCGACTGACAGAAACACGGCTGCATTCCACACGTGGGAACGCAGGCACTGAACACACACACACAGCAGGCATAGCCTGGTACGTGGGTACACCGACGTGCCTAACCGTGGTCCCGGGTGTGTGCTTACACAGAAACTACACAGCCCTTGGTGGAGCCGTCGCCTAGTAACCAGGGATAGGGAAAGGAGAGGCAGATCTTCGGAATGGCAGAAGCTCCGAAAATTGAACTCTTTATGAAGGTAAGAGTGCTATCCTGGTTTTAGCTGTTTTTTAACCGATGTTTTGCTTTTGTGTCTGCAATGTTTGTGATATTTACAGCTGCCATTATGAAACGTGCTACTTGGTATTCTCCCACACCCAAACAAAAGGCTATTTTTAAGGTCAATCTCTAGTCATTAGTGTTAAGTTTCATGCTAGACTGAACTGACTAGATTATATGGGACAGTTTCTCTGATAAAATTTTCAACTAAAGCAAAATTGTGAAATCACCACAAGCACAAATAACAAATGATGTCACCGTCAGAGCATCTCTGGAACTCTTGTTAAATACAGGCATTTGGCCAATGAGGAGAACATGAAGAAATTAAGTGGCCTCATGAAACTTCCCAGAATGCTGTGGTAAATGTACCCCTGGGTAGCTGGCTAAATTTGATACTGTTCTTCAGAAACTGAAATAAGAGGCTTGTCCACTTTCTGTCCTCCCTGTTCTTTTGTATTGTGTGTGAACACCAAGTCCAACCTTTTGATAGATCTAACCTGTTGCTTCAAGCTAATAAAGTTATATTGGATCCATTGCATGCATCAAAAGAGATGTGATTTATCAGGATTATGAATCAAAGCGAGCATTACTGAGTAATGATAAAAGGCACTCTTATGGGTGTACAAGAAGGGGCTGAAAACCTACTACCTACAGCTGATTAGAGCTCCCCAAAAATAATTTGTATTGAATTTTATTTTGATTATGTATACAGGTGCAGGGTGTGTCCTGTATGGTGAGATGAGAGAGAGATTTAGATCCGTTTTAAACTGGCAAATTCCACTTGCAGGGGAAAGCAAAGAAAGAATCAATAGTAAAAACGATTTGAATAAAAGATAACTGAAATGGAGAAGAAGATTTCCGTTTTCTTGCTGGGTTTTTTTGATTTCCGTCTGTCGTAGGGTTAAGCCATGATGGTCAGGCAGGATTATGCAAAACCATGGTTCTGCCCTGGGACCCCCTGGGTCACTGTCTGCCAAAACTGAGGGTGAGAAAGAACGTTAGCAGGAAACCGTTTCCCTGCAGGCAATCATCTGGCTCTACTCCCAGAATGCCTGTTTTTCTTTTTTACAGCGGTCTGATCACGGCAGCCAACTGCAGCTGGCGCTTAGCAAACAAGATGTGGCTGTCCCTCGTCTCAGGGTGTTTCACTGATCTTACTTGTTATTGGTCATTTGTAAACTTTTGTACAGTTTTGTATTTGGTATGTGTATTTAAAAAGAGTCTCAGGTCTCCAGAGTGGCTCAGTCATCAAAGGCTCTCACCATGAGCACAGGTTGGGCCCTATAGAGTGGTTCAGGCAGTAAAGGCTCTCACCACGAGCACAGGCTGGGCCCTATAAACAAGCTCAGGCAGTAAAACAATTGTGGGATGCTGAAAGAAATAGGTTGTCTACATCAGTGGAACATGGTTGGCCTCTTCACTCCAGGAGTAGGATTGGTTTAAGTGTGATAAATGCTGGGTTTCACTACCTCCCAACTGTGTGCCAGGTAATCACAGGTTACCAGTTGTCATCTGTGAGAGATACACTTGTCTGATTGGTTTTTACCCTCTCCTGTAGTCTTGCATAGACTGTAGGGTGTAAAATAGTCACTGGCTCTCCAGTAATACTGTGTGAACTGTAGGGTGTAAAATAGTCACTGACTCTCCTGTAATACTCTGTGAACTGTAAGGTGTAAAATAGTCACTGGCTCTCCTGTAGTACTGTGTGAACTGTAGGGTGTAAAATAGTTTCTGGCTCTCCTATAGTACTGTGTGAACTGTAGGGTGTAAAATAGTCACTGGCTCTCCTGTAGTACTGTGTGAACTGTAGGGTGTAAAAGAGTCACTGGGTCTTCTGTAGCACTGTGTGGACTATAGGGTGTAAAATAGTGACTGGCTCTCCTGTAGCACATATGAAAGGTGCATATGAAAGGTCTTGCTCCGACTCCGCTCTGTGCAAGCTTTCAGCGTACCAACTTTCATATGAAAATCTCACATGTGATTCATTAAACTTGCATAAACCACTGATCTGAGTGTAAATGTGTTCATGGGTTGATAAATCTAACTTGATCATATGTTAGGAAGTGTGTGCACTACCATACTCACACGCCTATTTACTACCGTATTTGGCAAGGCCATCTCTTTAACTTTATTTACTTTGGCCCTCCAGAGGAAATTTCCACCTAGTTTCTACTAGTTTTATTTAAATGTAAATATCTCAAAAAATATTCCCTGCACATCCATGGTTTAAAGTTCGAATTGAAGAAGAAGCTGTATCATTCATGAACAGAATACATTTATTTCAGAATAGTCACATACAGTATACATAATACCCATAACATAAGTAGCCTAATGCAGTGATTTTCAACCACTGTGCCGCGGCACACTAGTGTGCCGTGAGAGATCGTCATAAATGATCTTATCCTATTAACTTCACTTAATTAGTAGCCTAATGTATTTAAATACGTTTTTAAAAAAACATACAAAAGCATGCGTGTTTTTACACAACAACAGCAACGTATTTCAGCTCTTAGTGCAATAGGTGGTCGCTGTGGAAATGTCGACTGTACAGGACTTTGGCGAAATGTAATAAGATAAACTCTTCAGGGTTAGTCAGAAAACAGCTGTAGCTGAATATACTACAAAAAAAATTAGGTGTCTTCTTTTCTGAAAGTGCATCAGGTACTGTATATAGTACAGTAAGCAAGGAAAAATGGTGAATGTTCATTTGTACAATGTTTTAAAAATATATTTTTGTTTCTATACGTGAACATGATTTTCTTAGCGTGTATAAACGGTGCATTTTATGCATTTTACAGTCTGTGGCTGCGGCGAGAAGAGGGTCGTAAGTGCTTTTGGCTATTAATAGCACCCTCCTATTTTATTGCACTGCAGTGTAACTGGAGAAGCTCAGGTTTTCACAAGAGGCTACCCTTTTAAACAATACTGCGTCAAAATTTACGGGCTTTTCTTATAAACTGTAGTTTATCATTTCAGACAAACATGAATACTGTAATTGAGACGGATACATCTCAACCACTAGGGGTGAAGTTAAATGCGAATACCAATGCAGTTCTTATAGGCCATGGCAGGAAATGGAAGCAAAAAAAAGAAAAAAATGTTTTTGTGAGGGTGAAATGAAGGAGTAAATATTTCTCAATGAACATGAAAATAATAGATTTTTGGGAGCGGTAGTACTAGTGGTGTGCAGCCTAGCTCAAAGCCATGTGGCAGAAGATAACCAGGGCTGTAAAATAATGCTTTCTCTGTATAGTGAACTACAGATTAAATTAAAAAAATAACCCCCCACAAAAAAAGTTCTGGCGGTATAGCTAGGTGAAAGAAAGGGGATCCCGGACCTCTCATCTGCAGACGTGAGGATGGGGATATCATTGGAAAAGTGGCCCTGGAAGGGGTGATAGAAGATGGCGACAATGACATGCCCCCGTCAGAATCTTTTTCCACTTACACAGGAGGCATCAAAGAGTCTCTCACGCTGGGGTGCGGTGTCTGCTAGGCTAATAAAACTAGATCGGTCATTCTTAGAAAAGATAGAACAAGCTTACATTTTTTCGTATTTCATACAACATGACTGATTAATAAATTTTATATGGCTGTCTCCAATAACTCCTTGTACCTTGGCTATTTCCTGATTGAATCATTTGAACCTGCTTATGCTTCATTCCATTTAGGCTACATGTAATGAGCAACTAATAGCGGTGTCTAATTAAAAATCTATTTATTCAGACATCATTTTTGGCAGTTAGACTACACAAAATAGGCCTACGTCTAGAGCCGCAACACGCATTGCCCAGATGCAATAGTTTCACAAATGAAATGGCTTGGACGCTATTTCCCCCCTTTTAATGATCAGCTACTCATTTAAGGCAAAATCTGATTGTTAAGCTCATGTAAAAAAAAAAAGGTTTTCCAAAGCGTACCTTTTTGTTTTTAACCTGTTGACTCCGCAGTGGTCTGAACAAAAGTTATTTTTGTCATTATTTAGGCTGCACAACTATTGTGCCTTTGCTGTCCATTGCGCGCAATGTCGCTGCCTCGCCGTTGGAAAACAACGTACGCAAAGTGTGCAATGTCGCTGCCTCGCCGTTGGAAAACAACGTACGCAAAGTGAAAAGCTGCCGTGATATTCCACTGTACCATGTACTTCTGTATTTTGATAAATCCGGAAATTTGCACGACAATGGTCGTACGCACACTTTACGTTCAGATTTGAATGTACGCATGAATGATAAATGAGGCCCCATGTATTTTGGAGGAGAACCACGGATGTCTATACTTTTCTGAATCAGTAGTGGAATTCAGGGCCGGCACTAGCCTTTTAGTAGCCCGAGGCAAGATCTGTAGATGGAACACCCCCCCCTTTTTTTATTTAAACATCTTGAGCGGTGTTGTTTCTGATTGGTTGGTAGTGCGACAAAGTTGACTGCTAGTCCATGTTTCCGAGAGACAAACATACGGGTTATTTGTCGCTGTGTACTGACTCCACCCCGCCATTATCCATAGTTTTTGATCTTTGAGTGGAATCTTGTCGCTTTGTAACTCGCCACCTAATTCCTCCAACCTGCCCTCAAATCTGTGACCAGATTATTACACTACATTCCACATGTGCTGCTGGACAATTTGCAAATGCACGCGCACATTACGCCCATCCCCAATTCCAAATTTTGCCCTGTTTAGATCAAGGCTGCTGGGCTGGTGACTGCGAAGCCCCCCAAGGCACCCTCGGTGAAAAACTAAATCTCAATGTGGAAATCCGTAGGCCTACTCTCGGTTTGAAATCTGAATTTTTTTCCACCTAGGGTGCCTTGGGGGGCTCTAAGGATGACAATTGAAATCAAAGCAGAGCGGTTTGCCGGCCTTACGACAAAAAGCCCCGCAGAAAGCAGTGTGGAGCGGATTTCTCTTGTCGCCTCCAATAATTTTCATTGAGCGGCAATTCCTCATGTCTGCAAAACACGGTGGGATTGCTTGCATTGCGAGGCATCCAGACAAGACGGGGAATATGGCATAATAACCAATCAGATTAAAGATTGTGGGAGGCGAGAGTGATGGCATGCAATTTCACGGGCCTCAGTGACACACTGCTGGTTGCTGCCGTAGACTGCGAGCATGCGACAACACAGCTTGGCCAACCCAAAAAAACATGGAGAGGGGCGCCCAACATTTTAATATTTTGTATTTTCTGAAAAATATACCCCCCCACAAAAAAAAAAAAAATCCTGCTTTGGCACATATGATGGTGCCCTAGGCGACCACCTATAGGCTACCGCCTATGCTTAGGGCCGGCCCTGCTGGGATTTGCAGATGAATGCGACTGTAGTTGCAGATACTTGGACATTTCAAATTAGGGTGAGAATTGGATATGTTCAGCCCCAGGTATGAGGTAGAAAATGCAGTCAATTACGGGTTTTTTAAGATATCTGTCAATTTGTACATGGAATGCAGGTTGGCCTTACACAGCACTTTCTGGTAAAACTTCCATAGCCAAAATTCCATTACAATCCGTCACATCTTAATCCTTCACCTGATGTTACCCATAATTATAATGTTTTTTCTTCCCGTTAATACACAAACAATGGCAAGTACATTTATTTTATTCTGTTCTTGTGGCTTTTATACAGACCATTAAAAGTACACAAACAAGTTTTTATTTTAAAACACATTTAGCCAGGTGCGTATGTCAGGAACGTAAATGTCCATAGGCATGGTTCAATCTGTGACAGTGGTCTTAACCTTTTTCATTCGTCATCCTCCCTCTTTTCTTCTCTCCTTCTCCCATCCTCTCTCACTCTCTTTTTTTCTCCATCTCTGATCCTCTCTCCACAACAACTCTTCCACTCCCTTTTGTTCTTTCTTCTTTATTTTGCTCTTCTACTCCTCTCTCTCTCCCACATTCCTTCCCTATCTCCCCCTTACACACATTCCTCTCTCCCCTTTTTTCACCACTCACTCCCTTTCTTCCTCCCGTTCTTCCCTTTCCCACCTCCCTCCCTCCTTACTTTCCCTCCCACTATCCCTATCTCCTAGGCGAGTGATGACGGAGAGAGTGTGGGAAACTGTCCCTTCTGCCAGCGACTCTTCATGATCCTGTGGCTCAAGGGGGTCAATTTCACCATAACCACTGTCGACATGAAAAAGTGAGCGTCTGCAACTGTGCTGGAACACACATGGCATGTTACCACGGCAATGCCGGCAATTCTTAGAATAAAGAATGAAACTGCAACCCCTCATACTCTCTCAGGGCCCCAGATGTGCTGAAAGACCTGGCCCCTGGCTCCCAGCCTCCCTTTCTCATCTTTAATGATGAGGTGCACACCGACACCAACAAGATCGAGGAGTTTCTGGAGGACACTCTGGCACCCCCACAGTGAGTATGACACATACATGCACATGGGCACCAGCAAACACACACAAACTTACATACACAGTCACACGCAAGCATGAGGACACATGCACATACGCATACACACACACACACACACACACACATTCACATGCTTATCTATGTCCCCACAGGTACCCCAAGCTGTGCTGTCGGTATAAGGATTCCAATAGGGCAGGAGACGACATCTTCCATAAGTTCTCATCCTACATCAAAAACCCCAACCCAGGATGTAACGACAGTAAGAGCTCAGCTAGATTATATAAACTCGATAGGTGTCTACATTATAGACAAATATTCAACTTATTCTATTGAACTATTTAAGGCTATAGAATCTAACTTCTTTGAGCTACTTGCTACTGCATACCCGTGAAGCTTTTGAATCACGTTTGTGTTCTAGCATGTTCTGTCGAGCGTGAAGTTGTGTCCGGGTGTTCGATAGGCAGTTGTTTTTTTTCACATGTTGATCAGCAGGAACATGCGCTCCCCTTGCCCCCTTCACATTGTATGTGAAATATAATGTTTAGCTTTATGTCAATACCTCAATTTAATTAATCAATGTCTGCCAGTGTTGAGAGAATTCATTGTTCAAATGTTTGTTGTATTATTTACTGTTAACATTGCTGTGGAATTATGTATTTTTCCATAGCAAAAAGGCTCCCATGAATAAATAATAATAAATATTATGGATATGGTGCCTTTCATCACGTAATTTCAAAGCACATTATAGTCACAGCAACCACCACCATGTGTAACACCCACCTGGGTGATGCACGGCAGCCATTTTGCACCAGAAGGTTCATCACACACCAGCTGAGGTGTAGAGGGAGGGAAGTATTCATTCTAGTGGATCATTAGGTAGCAAGCTGTTTCTATGGCTGCTGATAAGATGATTGCGTATGGTGTGAAAGCTATCCTTAAATATGTCACTCGCTGCTTCTGGTTACAGCCCCATAGTGCCCCTGGAAGTCTCAATAAATGGGAGCCTACACAGTTCAAAGTTTTTTGCAGAACATTGCTAATTATTTACAGTGAATGAGTGTTCCAAGGAGAACTGGTGTAAAACATTGTTAGTCTTCAACGCACCCCAGTTAAGCCGTCTGACGTGGTGTCATCCCTCAGCGCTGGAGAAGAATGTCCTGAGAAGCCTCATGAGACTGGACCAATACCTGATGACGCCTCTCCCTTACGAGCTGGACCAGAACCCGGATGCGGCCAAGTCCTCCAGGCATTACCTGGATGGGAACTCCCTCACACTTGCCGACTGTAACCTCCTGCCCAAACTCAACATTGTCAAGGTACACTCTCAAAACTCATACAAAGAGATCCTAAACATGTCAATTTTGTTACAAAAGCGTATCCTGTATAATGAGGAGAAGTGGAACTCTGGAACCTTTAGAGATATATACCACACTTAGGGGTCGATTTACTAAGATCCCAAAAAAGGAGTGTTACTTTGCGGGCGCAGCTAAAGTATTTGCATGTGTTATCATTTCACACTTTGCGGGCGATCAACTAAGAGTTATTATGTAAACATGAGTTGCTTCATGATTTAAAAAAATATTCTTACTGTACATGATGTAGCCTATGTATATGAGGGGCCGTTTAGGCCATAATTCATACTCACTCTCACATACATATATACTCTCTCTCACATACACACATACTCTCTCTCACATACACATATACTCTCTCTCACATACATATATACTCTCTCTCACATACATATATACTCACTCTCATATACATATATACTCACTCTCACATACATATATACTCTCACACATACATACTCTCTCACACATACATATATACTCTCACACATACATATACATATATACTCTCACACATACATATTCTCACTCTCACATACATATATTATCACTTCCACATACATATATTTATGTATGTATGAATTAAAAAGTACAGTGTAAACGGAAGGCACTTACATGAAAAGGAAGTCACTTACATGAAATGGAAAGATTGTGATTGGCTCAGAACTGGCTGGTACCATAGATATAAACAACTACTAGATTCTTAATGTGCCCTGTTAAATGACGTCTGCACTGCTACGATAATATGCCATACAGACTCTTGTCCAGTTCCCACGCACCATGGAGAGGGAAGACCAGAGACATGTATTACAACAGGAAATCGGAGTAGTGCATAATATACTATCGCTGCCTAAAACAGGCAGTGTATTGTCCTCATCTCTTGAGGCCAGGTCAGTGCTGTATCATTCTGCGCCTTCCCACAGCGAGATGAGAGCGCTAGCATTAACGCTAGTGTAGCTACCTCAAGAATCCTCAGCAGGCCAGCTTGGACTTGCTCGGAAACCGTCTGCAGTCCTGCACGATATAACACTCCACAACACTTTGGCAACTGACTCTCGGTCGAGGAAAAGGTATCAACTAACGTTAGCTTGCTACCAAGTTTAATCACTGTGCAAACAGACAAATGAACCGTTATCATTTCGTAATCATGTAGTAATGCTAAAAGATAATCACACCACTTGCTAACGTTAGCTAACTAACCAACAAAAGAAAAACGGCCTTGGCTACTTAGACTTGCATAAAACAAGAAAGTGATGTGATTATTTTTTAGCATTAGCTAGTACATGATTACCAAATTATAACGGTTCACTTGTCTGTTTGCGCAGTGAATGAACTCAGTAGTAAGCTAACGTTAGTTGTTACCTTTTCCTCTGCCGAGAGTCCCAGGTGCCAAAGTCACTTTGAAAGTGTTGTCGAGTGTCTGTGGACATTAGCCTACACTCACTGGAGTGAACATTGCGGTCTAAATAGTGCTCTCATCTCGCTGTAAGCTGTGTTGTGGGTAGGCTAGGCTACAGGGCTGATGCTGGCCTCTCAAGAAGCACTGACTGTTTCAGGTGACGATAATATAATATTTATGGATTATTCCGATTGCCGGTTGGAGGCTAATAACTTTACTGGTCTGCCCCCTCCATGGTGCTCGGACGCTGGACAACAGCCAACCAGCCATGGATATAAAAACGTAGATCTATGGCATCAGCCGCTGTGTAACGTTTCAGCGATACTAATATTGAAAAAACTATGTAGGCTATGTAAAAAGAAACAATCATTCATTACTTTTTTTTAGTTGTGTGAAAGTGTCCACATTCTGGAATGAGTTAAATAGCCTGGCCACTGTCGGGCGGTCAAGATTCACGTAAACAAACTAGTGTATTGACGGATGCAGACTTCCTCCGATTAAATTGACTGTAACTCGCTTAATTCTCAACTAATTTGAAACATTTTATAAATATGATAAATGTCCGCATAACACATGTTAACCTGAATTCCAAATTTCTCACAACATATACTTATTTGTAAAACGCCCTTTGAACTATTATGCTAAAGTTGTCAGAGCTAAGGATGATTTTATTGTTTAAAGCTGCTAGAAAGCAGTAGAGGGTGGTTCTTAATTATTAGCTTGGTAGCTCTGATTATTATAACCGTATTAGGCCAGCTGCAAATCTTGAATGTAGTTCGAATCGCAAATGGAAAGCGATTTTCCAGCTTGGAAGCAAAGTGGTGGAAGTCAGATTGCCGAGCTAACAAGGCGTCGTATGACATGGGTATCGGCTGGAAGACGTACAAAATATTAAATTTCCACGAAGGTGTGCTCACGGCATATACATAATATGACAATGAGCATAGTAGATTCTAATGTAAAACCACAAATGTGCCTAGAGTGTAATGCTGTGTAAAATGCAATAAACGATGTACAATTAATACAATTCTGAATGTCTTTATTTAGCAAAAAAGAAATTGCATGAAATGTACAAATGGATAATATAATTTGTTTTGGGAAGTAGTACAATGAAGTTCACAGTGCAACTGGTAGTAGCCCAGATAGCAAGGAAACATTGAATCAATGTTGAATTGATTAAGAGCTGAAAACGCCCCAAAACTTGAACAAATAAGTGTTAATGTTTATAGTTTGCGTCTGCAAAAATGGCAGATAATACCCACAACACAAGGCTGTTTATACGCAGATCGCGGCCGTGCAGATTTGAATAGGGCAACTGAGGATCTGTTTGTAATACAATTATCTATGGTACCAGCCAGCTTCTGAGCCAATCACAATCTTTCCATTTCATGTAAGTGACTTCCTTTTCATGTAAGTGCCTTCCGTTTCCACTATACTTTTTATTTCATACATACATACATAAATATATGTATGTGGAAGTGATACTATATGTATGTGAGAGACAGTATATATGTATGTGAGACAGAGTATATATGTATGTGAGAGAGTATATATGTATGTGAGAGACAGTATATATGTATGTGAGAGAGAGTATATATGTATGTGTGAGAGAGTATGTATCTATGTGAGAGAGAGTATATATGTATGTGAGAGACAGTATATATGTATGTGATAGACAGTATATATGTATGTGTGAGAGAGTATGTATGTATGTGTGAGAGAGTATATATGTATGTAAGAGAGAGTATATATGTTTGTGAGAGAGAGTATATATGTATGTGTGAGAGAGTATGTATGTATGTGTGAGAGAGTATGTATGTATGTGTGAGAGAGTATATATGTATGTGTGAGAGAGTATGCATGTGTGAGAGAGTATGTATGTATGTGAGAGAGAGTATATATGTATGTGAGAGTGAGTATGAATTATGGCCTAAACGGCCCCTCATATATGTAGGCTATCCACAAATTCTCTTCTTGTGTATTTTGAACATTAGCTAGAATGGGCCAGTTAATTTGCCTCCATTGTTACGCAATCATTCAGAACGTAACTTATGGATATTCCAATACATGTCTTGCTACGATATGACAGCCGCCATCTTATTAATTATTTTAATACCGGTTTTCTATTTGTACTAAAATGCACCGGTAAAAACCTTTCCCAAACTTCCTTTCGGGTTTAGTAAATCACTTTACACGTACTAAAGTAGTCTATTTGCATGACCACCTCTCACAATTTCGCAAAATAACGTAGGGACGCCAAAGTTTGCACAAATTTGAAATCAACATATCTATCAATTTTAGCACACGCAATCGTCTTTACACCTCGTTAGTTTATCACCTTGGATGATTTTTTGAAGGTGGTAGCAGTTTTACACATGCTTTTGTTTGTACACGCAAACCTTTAGTAAATCGGCCACTTAATGAACAAGACCAGACTGACGTTTCAGTGCCTCAGAGACATGTACCTTCTCAAAATTGTCCTCTGAGCGCTTGAAGAAAAATAAAAGAAAAAGAAAAAGTCTTGAAGAGTTGACTTGAGGTCACGGGGGTGAAACACATGATGGTCCCAAATTTCCCTGTCATGCTCTTTCTCTCTTCCCCCCATTCTCTCCACGCTTCCCTCAGGTGGTGTGCAAGATGTACCGGGACTTTGAGATTCCTGCAGCGCTGACAGCCCTGACCCGATATCTGGAACAGGCCTACAAGCAGGAAGAGTTCCGCCAAACCTGCCCCAAAGACTTTGAGATCCTGAATGCATACCGCTCTGTGGCCAAGTACCTCAACAGAAAAAACTAGGGAGAGTGACAGGGAGGGATGGGGGGGAGGGGGAGTCTGTGTTAGAGTTGATATTCAGTGATTTTTGTGCTTGCCAAACTGTTTCAGAGAGTAAAATAGCAGGGTTGTGTCCGAATCAGAGCCCTATCTACTGCGTCCTGTTTTTTTGTGTACTAGCATACTGTATACTGCTTACTGCATACTGTTTAGTAACATGCAGTATGCTACAAATATCCTCCATACTATTATCAGCGAAAACCCAGAAATAACTATATCACCCGGGGATATTAAGAACACTCAATTTTCAGAATGGTCGCGTACTTAACAGTTTTTAAAATTAAGTATACTCAACTAGCATACTCAATAGTAGGCAAGTGCACTGAATCGGACACGGTCCAGGTTTTTTAAGAGAGATGAAAGGGGAGGAGGGGGGGGGGTTCAAAGCGAGTGGAAATAAATACAGGGAAGACGTATAACAAAGAGGAGCAAGAAAGAAACTTGGCACTAAAGGAGTCAACAGAGTAACAGTGAATCTCTATGGAAACCCGTTAGCCACAATATCTGCTTTGGACATTGAAGTAGACACCTTCTGTAAATACCTGCATTGATGAGTGAAGAAATTCATTCTTAATAATAATCTCACTTTGTGTATGTTATTAAACATATCTAAATTTGAAACAACTTTAATGGCTGATCAACAAATTCATGTATGGTTCATGCCAACAGTAATCTCTGGAGACCTGTATAACTAGGGCTCTGCTTGCAATGCTTAAATTCTGATAACTGACAAGAATAAATCTTCTAAGATGAATGCACTGTAATTCTGCTTGATGAGTGTCAGTTTCCAAGTTAGTTGTGTGGTATCACAACTGTTTATTTCAGTTATGGCTTAAGTTCATCATATGGCACAATAATAAAAAACTAAAATTAATTGATGCATTTTATGTTTTTTCAATTAGATTATGTTTACTGATATTATATAGAGCTGAATCAGATGTTGAGAAAAAATTATGATTCAAAAAAAGGAAGCAAAATTAGTAATTGGTACAACTAACAGTGATGTTTCTTTGGTTATTGAATTGGATAATTTGATGTATGAAACTTAAAACTTTAGATGTATGAAACTATCACAGTGGTGATATCACTGCTTTTGAACATTTATTACAATTTGTAATGTATGAATTTTCAACAGAAAAAAAAGTCATTTTTATCAACTTAAAATATTTGCTCTCAGCAAACAACAACCCCAATTTGCCTGTATCAACGATGTACAAAGTCAGGAAGTGTGAACATTTGTGTTGAGATCAGTCAAGATCCCCAACAACTAAGTAAATGAATCGGCTGTTCTCCAGGGTGCTAGTGAATCAAGGATGGTGCCACGATCAGCTCTTCTATTTGGTCAGCATGCTTCATTTCACATGGAAAATATAGTGCTTTATTAGGGCACAGCATCAGTGAAGTCTCTCAAAGCACCAAAAGGGAGGTTAACCCATTTTCTCCCCTGTTTCTCTCCTGCAAAATGTTTTCTACCTGTACCCATACAAGGTATACTGCAGCTGATGTGTGTGTAGCCTACTCCATTTGTCTGTGGGTTAGTCACACTACTGTGTGTGAAGCCCGTGTTGATCAGAGTGGAGGATTGTCTTATCTCTCACTGATGCCAGCTGGTAATCCGAGGAACCCTTGCAGGATTGAAACCATTAATTCTAATTCTAGCGGGATGAGAGTAATTGAGTCCTGCCGTTGTGATTTCCCTGTCATAGTCAGCTAACAAAATAGCCTGTCTGTTCAAAACTTCAAAATCATTCTTGGAGTGCATCCCAATACTCAAAAAAAGTAGCAGTCACAGACAGTCTCTCTGCTCCTTATACTCACACACACAGGCACACACAGAAACACAAGCAGCAGTACAGACAGTCCCTCTGCTCCTTATAATCACACAGGCACACAGAAACACAAGCAGCAGTACAGACAGTCCCTCTGCTCCTTATAATCACACAGGCACACAGAAACACAAGCAGCAGTACAGACAGTCCCTCTGCTCCTTATAATCACACAGGCACACAGAAACACAAACAGCAGTACAGACAGTCCCTCTGCTCCTTATACTCACACAGGCACACACAGAAACACAAGCAGCAGTATAGACAGTCCCTCTGCTCCTTATAATCACACAGGCACACAGAAACACAAACAGCAGTACAGACAGTCCCTCTGCTCCTTATAATCACACAGGCACACAGAAACACAAGTAGCAGTATAGACAGTCCTTCTGCTCCTTATAATCACACAGGCACACAGAAACACAAACAGCAGTGACTGACAGTCCCTCTGCTCCTTATACTCACACAGGCACACAGAAACACAAACAGCAGTCACAGACAGTCCCTCTGCTTCTTATACTCACACAGGCATACACAGAAACACAAGTAACACTATAGACAGTCCCTCTGCTCCTTATAATCACACAGGCACACACAGAAACACAAGTAGCAGTCACAGACAGTCCCACAATGAGACAGCACCAGTGCTGCTCTGCTATCATAGCAGAAAGAAAGTAATAAAGTGAAGCATCGTTTGGAGTTATTTCACTCCACTAAACAGTATTGAATAAAAATATGATATGTGTCCAAAGTTTGTACGATTTTGTGGCAATGCAACAAATCTGCTGAAATGCATGAAAATCAGTCCCTACAGCGGAGGCAATCAGAGGAGAGAAGGGAACGCAGGCAAATACCCCTACAACTGGAGCCAGAGTCAAGCAGAGTTCTCCAACCTAAGCCTTTCTGAGAGGCAGGCATTATCCAGGTATACAGTGATAATATTAGCTTATTTTAATAATTTGAACAGAAATCAGGAAACACTGGTTATTCCTTAAGCAGAAGATCCATTAATAAATAGGCTGATGAATAGGCGTAGAATGGACACAATTTCAAATGATATCTGAATGCATTATATATCCATTTTGTGGAAAAACTGATATGCATTGCTCAATGTCTCTAAAACAAAGATTATATATTGTAAAATGTTACCAATTTGAAGGTAAAGATCTCATGTTGCCAATACCTTCAGGTAAATGCACATAAAAGCAAAAAGCAGTGATTTGTAAATTTCCTTTTAAATATATTTAATTTAAAACAGTACAAAGAAAATATATATTAATGTTTTAACTTACCAACTTTATTGATTTTTGTAAATATACGCTAATTCCGAATTTGATGCCTGCAACACTTTCCAAAAAAAATTGTTACAGAGGCAAACAAAAGTGGATTTGGAAGTTCAAAAAACACCTGTTTGGAACATTCCACGGGTTACCAGGTGATGCTATCATGACTAGGTATAAAAGGATATCAAAAGACTGTTGATATCTTATTTTCAGGTACTCTTATATGGGGGAATTATTGTCTCAAAAATAAATAAATAAATAAATGTAACTGATCCACAAATAGATGCAACTGATCCACAAATAAATTGAACTGATCCACAAATTAATGCAACTGATTCACAAATAAATGCAGCTGATCCACAAATAAATTAAACAAATTCACAAATAAACGTGATTGGCTCGTTTGATACCTCAGACCCTTGATGACTTACAGCCATTTAGCCAACCATGGCTTCCATACCATTCCTGTGTAATTTACAGCTTAATCTAGTCCCACCCCCCAATTTCCATAGAGATCCATTCAAATGCAGAGAATAGTATCGCTTGTAAGAGTACCTGAAAATAAGATATCAAGAGTCTTTTGATATCCTTTTATACCCAGTCAAGATAGCATCAACTGATAACCTGTGGAATGTTCCAAACAGGTGTTTTTTGAACTTCCCAGTCTTTTTTTTTTGTGCCCCTGTCCCAACTTTTTTGGAACTTGTTGCAGGCATCAAATTCGGGATTAGCGTATAATGACAAAAATCAATAATGTTGATAAGATAAAACATTAAATATATTTTCTTTGTACTGTTTTCAATTAAATATATGTAAAAAAAGAATTTACAAAACACTGCTTTCTGCTTTTATGTGCATTTTACATACTGTCCCAACCTTTTTGGAATTGGGGTTTGTATAATTGAAAATTTGTTTTTTGATGTCCACATTTACCAATTTTCACTGGAGGATTCACAAAGATGTCCGCTTTTTATGAACACAAGAAGACTTATAAAAGTATTGGTATCGGTATCCAGATACTAGCCTTGGTATTACTTGGTATCGGACCGAAAAGAACATTTGCGGTATCGCCCATCACTGCTGCTGGACCACTTTGCTACAGTAGACTTTCAAAAAATATATTTTTTTAAATAAAAGTTACTCTGATAGGGCGAGCTTAAGTCTAACTAACCAATTGGAATGGCAGACATTGACAGGCAGCGCTTGGAGTGTGTCAAGCTAGCCAAGTAAGTTACTGGCTAGCTTGAAACAGGAGAAAATCCAGTAAAGTTCTTGTTGTCAAGTAGCTACAAAAGAACGAAAAAGAGGAAATCTAGAAAGTTTTAGCCATAGTAAGTACAATGCGATCTATCTAATAGCAACGGACTCGATGCTTTCCTGTCGGTCGTAATACACAGCGAGTGGCAGATTATTGGAGTGTGCTGCTGTTGGTGACGTTATGTCTGGGTGGGATAACTCTAAACAAGAAGAGGAATGACCCATAATACAGGTGTATAGAGTTCATATTTCGTAAAGGTCTGTGCAGTAAATGTAACCGTGCACATCACCATTTCAATCCTTAACATGCATGTTGAAATTGTTTTCCTGTAACGTTACATGTAAACCAAAGAGGTTGTTATTGTCCCAAGTCTGAGACAGACGAAAACAGCCGCTCTGTCTTAACTTGTTGCTTTATGTAGTTTCATCCTGTTGATGTTACTTTGAACCTTTTCCAAGTTATGACTCGATCTACATAGTTTTCGAGTTGCAATGTTAGTTTGTGGGAAAAGTAGGTCTTATCCTACCTGTCTGCTAGCTAGTCTGAGCTGCCTTGCTAGCAAACGCTAGCTAGCGCAACTACTTTGTGCATTATCTGCCAATTTCTCAACGGCAAATATAAACTAAGGTGCCTTAGTTTGTACGTTAAATATGGATTTAGTTAATGGTACAACAATGTATCATTGGAATAACACGAAGCTCTCACTAACGTTAGCCATGTCAAGTCTTTGAAATGTTTTTTTAATGAATAAGTTAGCTATAACGTTACGGTCTGGATAAATGTATTCGTTTTACCCAGACCTCACATAAATAATAAGCGATATTTGCTACCGAGCAGCATTAGTTACTAACGGTGCAGTTAGGCTCTGGACGAACAAGATATGACACGGACAATATTTTGTTTAGCTGAGGTAGGGAACATTAAACATTAATGAGGTTGCATATTACTAGTGTTAGCGATCTGGATTTCAATGTTTGGATGCAAGGCACTTTTTTTCAGATTTGAAAAGATCCGTCGGGTCGTTTTACAAATCAAGTTGAATGCAGTTTAAAGACGGAGAGTAAAGTGGGTTAAGTAAGATCTCTGTAAGCATGTTCAGAGCGTCGCAGGGGCAAAGGATGTTCACAAGCTCGCCTTGGTTAAACATAGTGAACTGTGCACACGCTCACCCCTCACACCTAGCTACTGGATGTGTGAGGATGCGTTTTCTTACATGATAATGTTCAAAACTATAGCCTGCCGACAAATAAGATCGGAACGCATAACATAATTTGTTCTCTGCAAGCAGTAGTAGGCTATAACTACTATTTTATGTATTTACATTTTAAATGTGAATTGATGAAGTGTTTGAACATACAAATGCTTGCCTCTGCATTGGAACACAGATCAAATATTAGCCAATTTAAAAAATATTTTCCCATTTATTAAACCAACATAAGTAAAGCACTTTTCTGGGGTATATTGTAAAATTTCATGTTGTGAAAGTGTCTAGTGCAAGACAGCATATGTGACAGACCAGTAATCCGTTCGTTAAAAGTCAGACCAGCTTTGTTGAATTTCTGATTTCATATACAAATTCAAATTCCAAAAAAGTTTGGACAGTATGTGAAATGCAAATAAAGGCAGAAAGCAGTGATTTGTAAATAGTCTTTTACATGTATTTTATTGAAAACAGTACAAAGAAAAGATGTTTAATGTTTTAGCTTATCAAGTCAACTTTATTGATTTTTGTAAATATATGCAAATTGACTCTGATGGTGTGGGCACTGGAAATGTGGGCTGGGCAAGGTGTGGCGCTTTAAACCTTGTCCCGTTCTCTTCCTGTCTCGGCCTCTCCGTAGGGATGTCGGAAGTGAAGGACAACGAGTGGTGCCTAGCGAATCTGGTAGGACGGTCGCTTCTCTCGCCCCTGTCCAAAGAGTCCCAGCAGGAGTCACTGATCCCTCTTCCTTCTGGCTCTTTTTACCTTTGCCTGAGCTAGATAAAATAGATAAAATAGATAAAATAGATAAAACAGATTTCAACCTCAGCGGTGCAGGGACAGCCCTTCTCCAAACCCAGACGGAGTCAAAGTGAATTAAATGCTGTTGCAGGAGTTTCATCTTATAATTATTTCTACATTACAGCATAGTGACATAATTGTGTTATTATTTACGCAAAATAGGCTTCATTCATTATTTATACATTACAGCATGGTGACATAATTGTGTTATTATTTACGCAAAATAGGCTTCATTTTATCCTGTTTTTTGGTCGGCGATTGATTGTCCCTACTTTGGGTTAGGGTGCCAGTTTACTTGTTTCTGAAAACACCTGTCACCTGTCTGTAGCAGACTATTTAGCTGTAAGACATTCTCTCTCTCTCTCTCTCTCTCTCTCTCTCTCTCTCTCTCTCTCTCTCTCTCCAGCTCAAATTCAGATATGCTTCGTTGGCATGACCAAATGTTGGTGTAGTATTACATAAAAATTCAAACAATAGTAACAATGATGTATGAACTACACTGCAGGAAATCATATGAGTGAAGTCACGCCTGAAAACTGAGAGAACATGCATTCAAATTAAGTATAATGTTCCCCACTCTCTCAGAATATTCAGGGGCAATAAGACTGAGATGCCAGTATTGGACATCTTGCAATCTTCCAAGGTGCATAAGCAATACATGGATACCCTCTAATTAAATGGCAGTAATAATTCTTTACCACTAGAGGGCAAAAAAGCAACCCAATAATTTGCTGCAAATGAATTGCTACAGTTCAATTTCTCCTCGTCGGCTTCCTCTGCTTTCCTGTCCTTCTTCATCCTACTTCCTCTTTTATCTTTCGCTTGTCTCCTGCTCTAGCTTTCTCTCACACATCCATTTTCTGCCCTGCTTCTCAAAGGTGAACCTAGACTGCTTATTTAAATATCTGTGGCGGTAGCTGCTACTGATGCTGTGTATTTACAACACGAAGCTGTTGTGTTGCCTTCACTGTTTTAAAGTGAACGTAAAGCATTCTAATCAGGCTACCAGGGGTTTAGTTGCAGGGACAGAACCTCGGTTTGCATAATTTTGGGGGACTGTGTGCTTTCTCTCTCTCCCAGTGCATGTTCCTCACTGTGTGTGTGTTTGTGTTTCAGGGCAGAAGCGATATCCGGGCCCGGGTGCAGCAGTTTTTAGAGGAGAGGATGCAGACCACAATGGTAGTCAATTTGTTCATGCGTGAACTGATGCACGCATGTAATTCTACATGCCTGGCTATCCTGATATTTGTGAGACTGGAGAATCATGAACACGTATATCAACATTACATTCGCATACAGGGTATTCCCCAAAGAATTTAACAGAGGCGATGCGCCACTCTGTTCCCTCACTTGCGCCGCTGTGTAACCAAAATGGTAGCCGTGTCACCCCCATCTTGTTGCCGTTCTACTTGTGCTCAGTCAGGGGAGAGATGCTTCTGCAAAGCCCGGGAAGGGCAACGAATCCCAAAAGATCCACCTATTTTCTCAAGGCCTCTTTTTTTCGGTACGGGACTTGCTTTGACTTGACTTGACTTGCTTTGACTTGCTTTGACTTGACTTGCTTTGACTTGCTTTGACTTGACTTGCTTTGACTTGACTTGACTTGACTTGACCTGACTTGACTTGCTTTGACTTGCTTTGACTTGCTTTGACTTGACTTGACTTGACTTGACTTGCTTTGACTTGATTTGATGCAGGTGCGCAAATATTTATTGTGTGCATAACTTAAATTCCACACTCCGAGTTCTCACTCCCTGATGACTTAGCGTTAATGTGCCTTATTTTGTTCATAAACAAATTATTGCCAGTTAGCCACTGTTAGATTTTAATAAATGAAAAGTGATTTTATAAAATAAAATTCTGCTGTACCGAGAATGTTCCGAACTGTCAAGTCAAAACGAACATAATAAACCAAGAGTTTTGTGTACTGTTACAGTCCTATACTGGGTACCCATTAAGTCCAGTCTGGACTTTTTGCATATTTCATAATATTTCTTAAAAGTTTATAAATTAAGTCATAAACCTTGAAGGGAGAGATTTATTTTTCACTTTTAATATTCTTTAGCAGTTAATTTTCATAAATACATTAATTTTTTTATCATCTCTTTATGCCCCACCCTGCGCCACTCTGAAAAAAAACCTGGGGAGAACCCTGACATATCCATCTACTTTTTACGTACTTTTTTTGTTGTAGTGTTCCTCGGCAGCCTTTTTCCAGGGTCATAGAGTGAACTTTCTCGTTTTTACCCCCCATTTAAGTTTTCTGGTTTATCTATACCCTCTGGAGCAATGCCACCCATTTAAACTTTTTATATTGGTTTTACAGTAATTTACATGAAAAACAACACATTACATTACATTACAGGCATTTAGCAGACGCTCTTATCCAGAGCGACTTACACAACTTCTTATTACATTTATCCATTCATACAGCTGGATATATACTGAAGCAATTCAGGTTAAGTACCTTGCTCAAGGGTACAACGGCAGTGTCCTACCTGGGAATCGAACCTGCAACCTTTCGGTTACAAGTCCGGCTCCTTAACCATTATACTACACTGCCGCCACATAACATGTGTAGGCCTGGTGAGAATAGATAGAGAAAAGGTTTGCAAAAATTAATATAATGACGCTACAGAGACTGATTAAGAGGTCCTCCATCCCCCTGGAAAAATGCTTCCAGCATTCTTTGTAATAATTTGATTAACGATTTAGTTTAATAACACTGTTATGATGTGCACATGCTTGTTATCCTGTTGTCATGATGTTGTCATGTCAGTATAAAGGGCCATGTTAACCCTGTGTGTGTATATGTAAGTGTACATTGGGAATGCGGTTTATTCCTGTGCCATGTTTTCCAGCTGACCGGTGTGTTAATTGGGGCAGTGGTGGCCATCTCTCTGATCGGCATCGTAGTCCTGTTTCTCTACAGACGATACAAGCTGGCCCGTTAGTATCTCCCTCTTACACACTCCCCCCACGTCCGTGTGTCTGTCCCACACACTTCCCTATGTCCGTGTATCTGTCTCACATGCTCCCCCACTCCCCCACACCGTGTGTTTGTCTCATACACTCCTCCATGGCTGTGTGTCTGTCCCACACACTCCCCCACGGCTGCATGCTACCGATACGTGTTGAATATTCGTCACCCGTGACCTTGGTGCAGAAGAGGCCAAAGCCTTAAACCCGTTTTCACTTACTTTATTTCATAACTAGCAGTCAAGTATTTAATGAATCCGAATGATTCATACCAAGCTACCTTGTTTTCTCAATTTCATCCTGTTTTCATCCCATTCTTTTTTTTTTACATCACAAAACATGGCCCACACCCACAGAATATTTGAGTCTGTGAATAAAATTACACTCCAATCTTAGCGCCCACAAGTTAATCAGATCAGTAGAACAGTTAATCTGTTTTCTAGGCATTATTGTACATCGGAGTGAAAGCCAGCACAGTGCAGCACTGTGGGATTTATCTGTCCTCAGTTACCCTTGTTCCAGAATTATACGATAGAAGACCAAATGTATGAAAGTAAATTAAAAAGGCTTGCAGTATCTGTATACTGCATCTCTGCTGCACTCACATAATTGGTCTCTTAAGTCTCATAAGATGGTTGATCACTGCATGCTGCTTACGAAAAAGTGCGTATGAGCAATATGAACGAAACATAATGACTTGTGATGATATGAAGAGCATATTTCAGCTGGAAGACCTTTGGGTGATTTTAATGATTACTTGCCCGTGTGTGTGTGTGTGCGTGTGTGTGTGTGTGTGTTTGTTTGTTTGTTTGTTTGTTTATATTTATTCCAGAGGGCCAGCAGGGGGGCGTCCCTCGCTACCGCTTCCGGAAAAGAGACAAAGTGCTCTTCTACGGCAGGAAGATCATGAGGAAGGTTAGCCATGCTGCTGCTGTTTGCATGGCATCTCCACCAGGGGGCAGTGTGTGCTTGACTACCAGTTCCAGTCTTATTGCACTGTAAACAACCAGATATGTACACTCTCTCTTTCTTCCTCCCCCACTCTTTCTCTCTCTCTCTCTCTCTCTCTCTCTCTCTCTCTCTCTCTCTCTCTCTCTCTCTCTCTCTCTCTCTCTCTCTCTCTCTCTCTCTCTCTCTCTCTCTCTCTCTCACAGGTCCAGAGTCTCCAGACCCTCTCTTCACCTCCTTCCTCCAGCTCGCTGTCCAAGCAGCAGCGCACCCGTAAGAGACCCAAAGTCCTGAGCATCGCCCGCCGGTAAGCCCACAGACACCTTCATGGATCACTTTAAGGCTTGTTTCTCCTGACAGATTTTTCCACAGAGTTCAATAGGAAAATGAGTCAGGAGAAACAACCCTTGAAGTTATCCATCCATATCTGCTGCATATGTGGCAGCAGAGAGATGGTTTGAGGCTTGTTTGATACCTCAGACCCTTGATGACTAAAATCCGTTTAGCCAACCATATGATCTATACTGTTCCAGCGTAATTTACAGCTTAACCTAGCCCCCCCCCGCCCCCTCAGTTCCCATAAAGATCCATTCAAATGCAGAGGTTATAGTATCCTTTGTAAGAGTACCAGAAAATAAGATATCAAGAGTCTTTTGATGTTGTTGAGTCACAGAAGTCATGGCATGCAAAGGATATGCAGGCAAATATTAAATATGATGACTTTATTTAAGTTTATGTTCATTTGTCCAATTACATTTCGTCCCCTAAAATGGTGGGGACTGTGTATAAAAATCAATTTATATCAATATATTTACAAAAATCAATAAAGTTGATAACTTAAAACATTACATGTTTTTGTACTGTTCAATTAAATATATGTAAAAGAGAATTTACAAATCACTGCTTTCTGCTTTTATGTGCATTTTACATACTGTCCCAACTTTTTTGGAATTGGGCTTTATACATTGTGGATGAAATTGCCGGTGAAAACATTTTTTTTCATGCTAGTTTTAAAATGTGCTGCAGGTGCAGTCAGAAACTGTGTATCTGCCCGTAAAACTGGATACATTTTTAATTCAGAATCTTGACTCCCGTAACCGCCCCATATCTCGCTTTCCTGCACTACCGCCTGCAAGCATGCACACCCGTGTCCCGCGACTGCTGTCGATGGGTTTTTGAGAGACCATTGGACTGTCAACACTGCTGTGAGATGGTACTGAGTAGACTGGTAAAATGGTTGGTTTTTGGCAGGATCCTGCGGATTCGTCGGGAGCCCCCCACCCTGCAGCCGAAAGAGCCCCCGCCCTCTTTGCTGGAGGCCGATCTGACAGAGTTTGATGTGCAGAACTCCCACCTGCCCTCCGAGGTGCTCTACATGCTTAAGAACGTCAGGTGAGCACCAGCAGCCACCTCGTGCGCACACACCTGAGGCAAACTCCTTTGAGTTAGCACGTAGCATCGCACAGCTGAGGCAGACTCCTTTGAGTTAGCACGTAGCATCGCACAACTGGGGCAGACTTCTTTGAGCTAGCACATAGCATCGCACAGCTGAGGCAAACTTCTTTGAGTTAGCATGTGGCATCGCACAGCTGAGGCAAACTCTTTTAAGTTAGCATGTAGCTAGAATCGCACAGCTGAGGCAAACTCCTTTGAGTTCGCACGTAGCACCGCACAGCTGAAGAAAACTCTTTTGAGTTAGCACGTAGCATCGCACAGCTGAAGCAAACTCCTTTGAGTTAACACATAGCATGACACAGCAGAGTAGCATCTCCTCCACATGACCACAACGCCTTTATCAGGTTAAATCCATCCTCAGGCTGATATATAGATCCAAATGATCAGGAAGGGTGCTGAGGTTTTTACATTACTGTCTGAGTGTCTGTTAACAAATATAGATTTTTTAAAATGTTGTTTTGAATCAAAAGGTAATTTCCCACACTGCAGTTTTTATTTAATTATATCCTATTGTACAGGCCCTCACCAGACTCAAATCATTACTTAAAATACTTTTTAGAGCGGCAGTAGAATTCCTCCTAATTACTGAATAAAATATTTTATAAGACGCACTTTGTAAGTTCAGCAATATTCGTAACTACATTTTTTCTTTCATGCTATTGTATATTTTGCGTGTTGTGGAAAAATAGGCTTTGGTAAGAAGGTATTTTTACCCTTTAGCCAATGAATGGCTTAAATGAATCTCTTAAGTGCTGAAATGCACCTAAAAGCAGCAGACCCGGTGGGACCCAAATGCCTGTGTCTCTACATCACTGCAGGGTTCTACCCTAAGCCCTGTGTGTCTACATTACTGCAGGGTTCTACCCTAAGCCCTGTGTGTCTCTACATCACTGCAGGGTTCTACCCTAAGCCCTGTGTGTCTCTACATCACTGCAGGGTTCTACCCTATGTCCTGTGTGTCTCTACATCACAGCAGGGTTCTACTCTAAGCCCTGTGTGTCTCTGCATCGCTGCAGGGTTCTACCCTAAGCCCAGTGTGTCTCTACATCACTGCAGGGTTCTACCCTAAGCCCTGTGTGTCTCTACATCACTGCAGGGTTCTACCCTAAGTCCTGTGTGTCTCTACATCACTGCAGGGTTCTACCCTAAGCCCTGTGTGTCTCTACATCACTGCAGGGTTCTACTCTAAGCCCTGTGTGTCTCTGCATCACTGCAGGGTTCTACCCTAAGCCCTGTGTGTCTCTACATCACTGCAGGGTTTTGGGACACTTTGAGAAGCCTCTGTTCTTGGAGCTGTGCCGGCACATGGTGTTCATGGAGCTACAGGAGGGGGAGGGGCTGTTCCGCCCCGGCGACAGGGACGACAGCATCTATGTGGTGCAGGACGGCCGACTGGAGCTCTGCGTCAACGAAAGTGTAAGGTCGAGGTCGCAGTTGCCATGGAAGCCCTCCAGTTTGGCATTGATGCCTGTGGGAAAAATGCACGCTGAAAAAGCAGAGTTGCCACAGTGCCCCCAGTAGCCGGTTTCAAGCTAATGTTCTGCACTCTGTGCCCAGTTCCTCTCGTTTCATGTCCAAGAACATTACTCGCAACCCCTGTGCCAAAATGCAGAAATACGATTGGCGACTGGGTTGGTAGAAGGTCCACCAGTGTTTGCCCACAGACTCACCTGAAAACAAATGTTATGTGTTGAGACGCCATTTTAACGTGGTTGCGCTGTAACCTACACTGTAGGTTAGCTAAGTTACATGCTGCATTTCAGTGTTTTTGTTCAGCAGTTCACATAGATAAGGTTTACATTTTTAAAAATGATGAAATGCCCTGGAGTAAATTCAACCCAACTTGGCATTAACTGCCTGCATTAATTCATAGCCACATTATGATATTTTCAGCACAATGCCGTGAAAAGAATGAATAAGGATGAACAATCAAACGCTGCTCCAGATATCTTCTGCTAAAAGCAAAAAACTAGATTATTTTTTCATGAGGTGAGTTTAAACAGTAGCTAGAGAGATTATATTCCCTGACAGCGGAGCGAGTCTGAAGGGATGCCTGTCTTTTCACAAGTTTTCATTTCCTTTTTTGTTCTCAAAACATATACAATAAAAATGAAGAAGGTGCGCCAAACTCCTTAATTTAAATTTGCAACCCCACCACTATTCTGAGGGACGGGTTTGGGGAAGGGTAAAACTCTCAGGTTCAACTTCATAGTCTGATCTCTGGATGCTAGGACCAATAGCTCACACCATTTGTAATGTTTAATCTTTTCATGAGCAAATGCATGCACAGTCATGACCAGGTCATATACTGAACAGCGGATTTGTTCAAAGTTTCTGCTTGATTGCTTGGGCCAATCAGTGAAATTTAGTATTATAAAACGCAACAAAACAATGTGGTATAATAATTTACCACGGATCTTTCATATGTTTGTACGTATCATTAATTAGAACTTCGGTTCCAAAACGTTTACAAGAAACCTCTGAAATCAGTCTTTTGTAGTAATTTGTGTATTTATTTTTGCAGTGGTGTTGTGGGCTTGGAATAAATGTATTTGGTGAATTTTCTCAATTGCCTTTGGTGCCCCGAGTCCCCGACTTTTCACCTTGGTGCCCTGGTAAAATTAAAAAATTAGTTGCCTTGCCCTAAAAACTATTTACACCCTGCCCAGCGGCCCTCTGGCTTTCTCCTTTAAGTCGCCTGTGCCTGTCCAGAACACGCCCAGTACTGGTGCTTTCATCATCGTTAATAAGTAAAGCTACATATCAGTGATGATATGAACATTGGTCCCTACGGTCCAGTATCGGGTCCTGTCCAATGTAGTCGGTAGCCCCGCGCAGTCATCCAGTGAGGGAAGGCTTCCAGCTGGCACTATCGCCTGTGTCATCACGTACCAGTCCCCTCCTCCAGCCAATCGGACGACCGCAATATGACTGCACCAGCTGCGCTCAGAGACAGCTGGTGGGCCGCAAAGTGAAAACGAGTGGCGCCTGCCGTTTGCGCGCTTTTTCATCGCATTCAAACAGCATGACCCTTGTGTGCTCTTGTGTGGTAAATTATCATGCGCTTCTGAGCACGAGCAGCTATAAACCTCTTCACAACTAATTGTAGAGACCGAAACAATCTGCAGATAAACTAGAGGCTAAAGAAAGTGCCTGCGGTTTATCCCAGACCCCGTCAACCATTTCACACCGAGGATGAGTAACTACTTTATGACAGATGGGTTAGTGCAATAGTGCAACAGTTATTCCACACGGATCAGACTCTCAAATCTCAACATCAGGCCAGATTTTATGGGAGAACTTTTTAATATTAATGTTAATATTCACTCCCAAAATCCCTGCTGCTGCCGTGTTAATGGTCCCCTCCTTTAATGAGTACAACTGTGAAATTGGAAGCTTTGGACCAATACCACTTTTGACAGAGAAGCGTAACCTGTCGGGCACGAAAGGTTAATTCAAAATGATGTCTTTTGCAATAGACAGTGTTAGGTGGTGATTCAAACTTGGCAATTGCTTTCCAGTTCTGTTCAACCTATGCGCTTAGATTTTAATGCACTTATTCATATATGCTAATTTGTTTGACCCTGAGAGGTCAGGGGTCATCCAAAATCCTGTGTCCAATATCCTTCATCTAAAATCGTTCTTATTTTTAAATGTCTCCCACTTTCTCTTTCTTTCGCTCTCCTCTCTCCCTTTCTCTGTCCATCTCAGTCATTGTTAATTATCTTTTACATTAAGACCGTCTGTAAATCGCTGAAACATTTTGTTTGCCTCAGACTAGCATTGTCAGTAGATACCCAAGTAATTTTTTCACTGTGTGTAAACATTCTGTAAAATATGCACGCCCACGATTGAATTGTATGTATTGCCTTTCCCTACCGTACAATAGGCAGGGCGGTTTGTTTGTTACATTAACCCCCCCCCCTCTCAACAATCGCGGCTACAACCACCCCCCCCCCCCCAACGATTGCGGTCATCCTGCCTACAAAGCCAACCTGGGGGAAAACACTGCCTTTTATTGGACTGAACTGAACTGACTTGCATTGCTTTGCATTGTACTGACCTCAACTCAACTCAACTGAACTCAACTGACTTGTGTTGCATCTCCCTGACAGTTTAGATCATGTGAGGTTTGTGGAGATTTATTCAGGTGTCTTTGCCCCTGCCAGGATGGCACAGATCCAGTGGTGAAGGACGTGCTGCCAGGAGACAGCGTGCACAGTCTGCTTAGCATTCTGGACATCATCACTGTGAGTCTGTCTTTCTCTGTCTGTCTGTCCTAACTCTGTCTGTTCGTCCGAATATCAGTCCATATCTCGTTCTGCCTTTCTGACCACACTCAGTCCCTCTGTCTATATGTCTGTCTGTCAGAAAGTATGAGCTGGGTCATTCCCTGCATGTGTGATACCGTGTGTGTGTCTCTCTCTCTGTACTCCAGGGGTATCCCACTCCCTATAAGACAGTGTGAGCTGGATCAGTCTCTGCATGTGTGATACTGCGTCTCTCTCTCTCTCTCTCTCTCTGTCTGTCTGTCTGTCTGTCTGTCTTTCTCTCTTTCTGTACTCCAGGGGTATCCCACTCCCTATAAGACAGTGTGAGCTGGATCAGTCCCTGTATCTGTGAGACTGAGTGTCTCTCTCTCGCTCTCTCTCTCTGTCTCTCTGTACCCCAGGGGTACCCCGCTCCCTATAAGACTGTATCTGCTCGGGCAGCCTCCAGATCCACCATACTGCGCCTACCAGCCTCCGCTTTCCAGTCTGTGTTTGAAAAATACCCAGAGACACTAGTCCGGGTCATCCAGGTACCGCTTCCTACAGCTATCACATATGTACACACATACACACACACACGTATATACAGCTCTTGAAAAAATAAGGAGACCACTGCAAAATGATCAGTTGTCTTGTTGTTATTTTGCTTTTGTGTTTTGAGGTTGAAAGGATACAATGACAATAAGGTGCAGACTGTCCGCTTTAATTTGAGGGTATTTTCATCCATACCGGATGAACCGTTTAGAAATTATAGAACCTTTTGTACATAGTCCCCCCCATTTTTGGATATCAAAAAATATTGGACAGTTTAACATAATGTAGAATAAAGTAATCATTTTTAATATTTGGTCGCATATCGTTTGCATGCCATGACTTCCTGATGTCTGTGACCCAACAATATCAAAAGACTCTTGATATCTTATTTTCTGATACTCCTACAAATGATACTATAACCTCTCTGCATTTGAATGGTTCTCTAGGGGGGGTGGGACTAGATTTAGCTGTAAATTACACTGGAACAGTATGGAACACATGGTTGGCTAAATGGCTGCAACTCATCAAGGGTCTGACGTATCAAACGCCTTAAATCATCACTCTGCTGCCCGAAATACAGTAGATATGGATGGATAACTTGAAGGGTTTCTTCTCCTGACTTATTTTTTCATAGAGTTCAAAAGGAAAATTTGTCAGGAGAAACAACTCGTAAAGTGATCCATCCATATCTACTGCATATCTGGCAGCAGCGTGATGGTTTGAGGCTTGTTTGATACCTCAGACTCTTGATGAGTTACAGCCATTTTACCAACCATGTATTCCATACTGTTCCAGTGTAATTTACAGCTAAATCTAGTCCACAAGGGTTCTCAGGTTTATGGTGCAACTCAGTGTTGCATGCACACACACACACACAAACACACTTATACACCTGTGTATACCATGACTTGTTATCAGTATTTACTTTTATGCTGAAACGACACAAAAACAGAATTGCAAAACAGACGCACACACAATTACCTGCCTTGTACACAGCCAGTTCATGTCGTATATGCAGTAACATGTCTAAATTAAAGTATTCTTAACTGACACTGGCTCTGGTTCAATCTGTCTTTTTTTCTGTTTCTGGAAAGATCATCATGGTTCGCCTTCAGAGAGTGACATTCCTGGCCCTGCACAACTACCTGGGACTCACCACTGAGCTCTTCAACCCGGTGAGAGACTGAGGGCACGTTCACGGTCTGCTGCCTGGCCCACCTGTGACCTCATCATCCCCATCCGAAGTTGACAGAGTGTTCACCTTACGGTCCACTGAGTGTGAGGGCGTGTTCACATTATGGTCCGCTGAGATCTTCGGTCCCGCGAGACCGAAGACCTGTTTTTACGGTCTGACTCCTGGCTCACCGCTGAACTCCTGAACCCCACGAGACCCACCGCGTGTTCGCGCTGCGGCTTGCTGAGCACAGCGGTCGTTGGAGAGAGCGCGGTTTTGGTTCATGTTATGAGCTGCTTCCAGGCATGGATCTCTCCCAGACAGACTGGGACGGGTTCGAGAGAGAGACGGATGGAGACGGATGGAGACGGATGGAGACGGATGGAGACGGATGGAGATGCGCATTAGATACAGCACACGGTTATTTCACAGCATGTTGAACAGTGCATCATAGCCCCATTATGCTTCATACAGGCTGCAGTTAAAAGAGCCGCCGGTTACACATTTCAACGCGTAAATCTCCCAGACAGATGCTACGTGCCGATTACCATTCTGTCTGCAGAGGTGGAGATCGTATTCTCACATCTGGAGCTCCTTCCGTCTTCACTTCAGCCTCATTTTAGAGATGGAGGTGGGAGAGTGGGGGAACCAACCTCATTGTGGGTGGAGCTGCCATGTGATATCGAGCAGTCATGGACTCTAAAATGCTAGCATTTTGATTGGTTTGTGTCGGTGAGTCACTGTTGGCCCAGGATAGCTCCTCCCAATGTGAGGTGTGTACAGCCTCATTCTGCGGTCCTTAAAGGGAACAGCGTTTTTTAAGTAAGAATACGGGAGGAGGCTTATCAAGGTTTCTGTAGAGTGAAGCTGCTTTACTTTCACACTCAGCCAGCCTGTTGAATTACCCACAATCCATCTCTCTGAAGCGGAGATGCAATTAGAGATGCAGAGCACACCAATGATGAAGTCTGTAATATGACTGTGACTGGTCTGAGGGGCGGGTCTAGATCGTGGCATGTCAGGGCATGGATGGGGGTGGGCCTCGCTAATGCAGGGTGACAATGAGTTGGGTCAAGGGCAGACTTTAATAACCAGGTGTGTGTGTGTGTGTCAGGAGAGGCAGGCTGTGCCCCTCTCATCGGTGTCCAGCGTGATCGGGGACTCCAGCGGGGGCAGAGCAGGACGACGGCAGCACACACACACCCCTGTAGAGGAGGAGTCTGCCCCGGAAAACACTGCAGATACAGGTAACACACGTGCATGCACACATACACTCACGCACAGACACAGGAACACCTGCGCACACACAAACACATGTGCACACAGACACAAACACAAATAAACGTAAGCACTCCAAAAATGTATTTGCCTAAGGTGTGGACTCTATTTCATAACATAACTGGAATGTGAAATAGATAGATATGTTATGAAATAGAGAGTGATAATTTCACATACGTTTACAAAGGTTTATGGTTTGATCCATAAGTTTTTATCAGAACATATGTACATATGTGTACATATGTGTATGTAGATATACACACACACAAAGCATACACATCAAACATTGGAGGATGTGCTGTGGGTGTGAAAGGTGGAGAGAAGAGGGGGATGTGATTGTGTTGCTTGTGTTTTCAGATGGAGGGAAAGGAGAGCAGACAGACGCCATCAGGAAGTCCCGTTCCATCCCAGTACCTGCGGACAGCACAGGTACAGCTGTCCACCACATGGGGGAGCACTTGGAGCAACACAGTCACCGGACACACTGGCCGTCACTTACTCCCCGTTGAACTTGTCTGTCAAATCAAATCAATATTTATTTATATAGCGCATTTCACAACTAGTTTTCACAATGCGCTTCACAGAAAAACTCAACCTAAACCCCCACAAGAGCAAGCCAGAGGCAACAGTGGCAAGGAAAAACTCCCTGGTGTAACTTGGAAGAAACCTTGGGAGGAACTAGACTCAAGGGGGGAACCCATCCTCCCCTGGTCGGTTCAGAGTCCAGATCTTAATGACCAGCATGGTCAAAACAGCCAATGTCCGTGATAATAGAATTTGCAGCAGCTAGATGACAGTCCAGATGTGGCGACAATGATAGTGGAGAACCGGGTGCCAATGGCGGCGAGAGCAGCTGGCAGCGGAGGGAGGGGCAAGCGGCGACGGACAGGAAGCCGGACAGCAACTCTCGAGATGCGGGGCATAAGCCCAGCCGGCAGAATGTTGTAGGGGGTTGGGGGTTGGGGGGGGGGGGGGGTGATATTGTATCCTAACAGTTTGTGTTTCTGGTCCCAGTGTTCAAGTCTGTCTTGTGCTCTGCAGGAGTGACTGGAAATGACCTGAACATGGCATACGAGCGAGCCAGAGTCACCATCGATGACCCTCCCTCGAGTCCTGTCATAGTTCACAAGGTACGTCACTCATTACTCTGAAAATGACATACTCACTTAGGCCAAAATTCTATCTAAATTTGTCCTTCACTTTGACTTACAATTAAATGCATTTTGTTTCGTACAAACATAATTTGGTGAGTTCAGCAAGCACTAAAGCTCGCCAGTGCGACGCTTGCATCTGTCTGTAAGTCAAAGTTAACTTCGTTGCGCAGATGCCTAGTGACCAGGGGCAACATGTATAAACAGTGCTGAGCAGAAAAATGCCCTCAGAAAGCTGCATAAGCGAGTTTCCACGCAGAAATTCAGATGTATAACATAAGAGATCCTGCGTACCTCTGCACACGCTGGACACCATGTGTACGCACTGTTTGGAGATATGGTGACACCGCGACCGAGAGGCAGAGGGAGAAAATGCAAAACTTTGCGAAAGCAGATTTTTGACTTTCTCCCTGACCGTTCTTTTATGCATTCTTTTACTCAGAGTTTTATACATGTGTCCCCAGGACGCCAGCCCAAAGATTTTGCTCAACTGAGACATCCGTTGCTCCGGCAGCCAAACTATGAGTGGAAACACAAACTCTGTGTTTTATCTTTATTGTTACACGATTCGTGACAACTCTGCTGAATACGGCGTTTCTAAGTGTCACTAAGTCCATGTAACAAGCAACCTCCCGCCCAGTCTTGCCTGCAACTATACCTACCCATGCTTGACATAGTGGACAATAGCATCTATGTGTGAGTTCATAAATATATTTAATCATCATATAAAATTATAATTCCATCATAGCAACAAAATAAACCCAACAATAGCCTGATCGTATACCAAAAAAGCTGTGAAGAGCCTTGCTCACTCAAATGCAAAATAAACATGTGAAATTATTGTGTCATTATACCACATCATTCTACTATCAATATCTGCTACTACATATTAAATAAATATACAATCCTACCATTGTTTTTACACATAGAGATGCTCCTTTCAAAATTCTGTGGTCATTTATTGTCTTGGACAATCTGTTTGAGAAATACCAGTCTGCATGCAGTACCCCATATGCCCTACCTGCAGCTCTGAAGTATTTCACGTCTTTCCGGTTTTATTCACTGTTTTATCCGATAGATGACAGTATATCTGTCTCAACGGTGTTTGCAATTTTTTCTTGGACGCTTTGAACAATAATTTACAGCCCAGTGTAACATAATTTTTTATCTAGTCAATGTACTATGACGCAAACAGCTATAGAAAACGCATTCGCTGACAGGAGTTTTTCGTCCTCGATATGAAAAAAGTACTGCTTGTAATATACGGTTCTTCTCGCTGGCTACATATGTACGTCAGTTTTTCCATTCGATCACTGTCTTGTCCAGTAGGCTGTACTATGTACTATGTTAGATATGGTTATTTTCACATTTTGAGTGCATTTCACACACTGTAGTGTAAGGATTCATTGCTCAGTCATGGTTTATGGTTGCTGTACCGATTTTCATTGAGGCTAGAACATTTGGCAGCATTTTCCTGTTGGTGGAATATTATTTTATTGTATTGTTCTCATACATAATATAGGCTATAGGCTTGGTATCTTCCTGGGCTATACTTGTCTCTTAAGGCATGGAAAATACTCATTCTAATTTACTGTGTGCTGATATGTACTAGATGAATGTAAAATCTTTCTTGGAATCATTATGAATGGGAACTAAAAAAAAAACTGTTTTATTGAGGCACAAGAGTGAATGATTAGGCTACATATTTAGGTGTGTGTAACATTGTGATATCTATGTTTTCATATTAAACCATCAGAAGGGGCAAATGTATATGCTTTATAATGGACAACATTTTTAAAAATTAATTTTATGACATGTATTGGATAGGGTTTTGGACCATATCTACCCCCTATACTGATGAAAAGATAGTAATTCCCACTTGAAAATGATGCACACACACAACAAAACAGTTGATTTGTACTTAAATATATAATAATTTTATTATTTAGAGCAGTGCACAATTTAGCCATTTGGATAGATTTGGAGACACTAATGGACAACAGGGTACACTGCCTATATTTAGTAGTTTTTTCTGCATATCATCCGCATATCATTCTGCATATCATCCTCAGATTTTGCACACTTGTGGACATGGAGTTTATGATCCAGGAAATGTATAGATTTACCTGTTTCACTTATGTAGTTCTCAGTATTTCATTGCAAAATAAAGAAAATAAACAATTTTAAGTTAGTATTGTAAATGGTACAACTGCCTTGTTTCATTTAAGCCATTTAGCAAGTTTCTGTGATGCTCACACCTGGACAGAGCCTTAACAGAGCACCCCCTAAATATGTGAGAATTGACCAAATTTGACATCTGCGCGAAAGGGTTAAGGACAAATGTTGATTAAATTTAGGCCTTAGTCACTCAGTCAGTAACTCACACTCGCATTCTCGCTCGTTTTGGCCAGATTTATTGATGGATACCGACTTTTTTTTTAAAGCAAAAGCAGTTGCTACAAGCTTCGAATACCTATGTGGGATTTTCTTTTTGATATGTAGTTCGATATTTTCATGCATATGTACGCCTGGGGTGAACATGCGAGATTTCATAAATTTGGTCATTTAAGTAGTCAGTCTAATTTAATAAAGCATGCAATAATTTAGACTTTTTTAGATTTTAACAGCTCCTGAAAGTATCGAAGGCATTGATGCCTCTTTCAAGCATCAATAATTGGAAATATTTACAGGTGATTATCGATATATATAGGCAAATTTCAAATTAAAATACTAGCAGTAGACCAGCTAAACTTGTAGAATAGCCAATAATAATGATATTAATGATACTCCTAATCATAATAAGAAGAATGGCAACAAAATATCACGTAATACAAATGTTTTATTAAAATAAATTGGGCATTTAGCCTACATTTTGCCCCACTACTGCTCCGTTTGTTTTGTTTTTCCGATTTAGGCAAAACTTACTTGTATATAGAAAAGCCATTGCATTCAATCACACATTTTATCAAGTAAATATCATCAGAGCAGGATAAGGAAACAGAAAACACTCGAATCAAATTGAACAGAAAATACAAATGGGCCCACGGCACATTATGAGCTGCTACTGTACACGTCAAGAAATAGACAATAGCTCAGTCTAAACAGACTACGGCCTTGTATATCAAATTCTTTCAAACTGACAACTAAAATGGGGTGGAGGATGAGGGGCGTGCAGGCAGTGTTACATTGCGTGGTCTGTGTGGCAGCCCATTGTATTACATTACAAAAGCAAACGAGCAGAAAAACCAAAAAATCTTTTTAATACATCGATGGCCCAAGAATTTCATGATATAACAATGTACCGATCAATATATCAATATTTTCTGACGTCCCTACCTGAAAGCGGGCGCTGAGCGCTGATATAGCCTAGCTATAGGCTAAGACAGGAGAGGGTCTTTTGGCCAAAAATGACCATCTTGCTACAGCTGGAGGATTCCCACTGGAGAATATAAAAGAGCTTCAGCAATGCACCCAAAGATCATATTCCCCGTCGGCTGTGGTTACGTTACTGTGAACGTTACATTTCCTTGTGTCTGGAGCTTTTCAAAGTGGCCTGCAGTTTCAGGAATTTCACTGAAGAACAGTGTGTATTAGTCTCTCACTCTGTCCCACCCAGTCACTCCTGAAGAAGAGTGTGTATTAGTCTCTCACTCTCTGTCCCTCCCAGTCACTCCTGAAGAAGAGTGTGTATTAGTCTCTCACTCTCTGTCCCTCCCAGTCACTCCTGAAGAAGAGTGTGTATTAGTCTCTCACTCTCTGTCCCTCCCAGTCACTCCTGAAGAAGAGTGTGTTTTAGTCTCTCTCTCTGTCCCTCCCAGTCACTCCTGAAGAAGAGTGTGTATTAGTCTCTCACTCTGTCCCTCCCAGTCACTCCTGAAGAAGAGTGTGTTTTAGTCTCTCTCTCTGTCCCTCCTAGTCACTCCTGAAGAAGAGTGTGTATTAGTCTCTCACTCTGTCCCTCCCAGTCACTCCTGAAGAAGAGTGTGTATTAGTCTCTCACTCTCTGTCCCTCCCAGTCACTCCTGAAGAAGAGTGTGTATTAGTCTCTCACTCTGTCACTCCCAGTCGATATTGAAGAAGACGGTGACCATGCAGCAGACTCCTTCGGCTGTTTTTCGCTACACGGACAGCGGAGGGCGCTCTGACCACGTCCCTCCCAGCAAGATCAACGCCATCTTCCAGGCAGCAAAGAAAGACCTGCTGGGACTCATACAGCTGCAGGTGTGTGTATGTGTGTGTATGTGTGTGCATGTGTGCGTGTGTGTGTGTGTGCATGTTTGCGCATGCATGTGTGCGTGTGTGTGTGTGTGTGTGTGTGTGTGTGTGTGTGTGTGTGTGTGTGTGTGTGTACACTATATTTGTGTCCAGGTGCAGATGACCTCCCACATCGTCTGTAAAGATTGGCAAAGCCCTGTATACAATATGCATTGGAACCAATAAAATGAGAGCATATACTTTATTATGCACAGTAGATCAATTTGTATATGCAAGCTAACATTGCAGTTATAAAAATGATTACTGTAATTGTACCTTGATAGGTCTCTCTCTCGCTGTGTGTGTGTGTGTGTGTGTGTGTGTGTGTGTGTGTCAGGACCCCAGTCTATTAGAGGGACGTGTCACTCTACACCAGGTGAAGTCAGGCTCAGTAGTGGCTCGGCAGGGCGACCAGGTAAGTCTCTTTTCCCTTATTAACACCAACAAGTCACATGACCCAGACCCAAACAACCACATATATGTATGTATGTGCAGGGCTACAGTGACGTCGGTTGGCTTTGCTGTAAATGTTAAGTGTGTGGAGTGCTGGTTAGCGTAGTTAACTATGGGTAGCGTGTGTTTTAAGATTAACTGTGTTTCTGTGTGATATCATTCATTCATTTTAAAACTTTGACCCATTTGGTGTTTGCTTACTGACCTGAAACAATATGATCATGTCATAATTATTATAACTACTACTTTTCCTTGTATGAATAACTGTTTATATTTACTCTAAATTGGACAATGGTGCATATGAATAAATAATATTATATTTATGTGTTCATACTGTCATATAGTGCTTTGAAAGCTTAAAAGTATATACAGTGCCTTGAAAAAGTATTCAGCTCCCAAAACTATTTTCACATTGTATTGTCTCAGATTCTAAATTTTAAATATATTAAAGTAGGATTTGTTGCGACAAAACATTTGCCATCATGTCAAATCAAAACAAAAAGTCCAAAACCTTTCAATAATTTAGAAAAAATGTTAAACATAAATTGTGAGATTCAAAAATAATTAATACCCTTTGTAATTATACGGCTATCTTTGACCAGGAACAATGTATTACTATTACCAACCCAATTTGTTGATGTCTCCACCTGTGTAGGAAATTGGTGGATCACCTGTTTTCAATTCATTAATGAGGACAAATACCCCCTACATCCGTGGGATCCAACAGTATGGTAGAGATTTTACAGAAAACAAACCAAAGTGAAGACAAAAGATTCAAAACAAGTCAGGGATATAATTATAGAGAAGCACAGATCTGGGGAAGGGTACAAGACCATCTCAAAGGCATTGAACATACCTCGGAGCTCAGTTCAGTCATATACAGAAGTAAAAATATGAAACTACAGCCACACTGCCTAGGTGAGGCCGCCCCTCTGAACTCAGTCGCTGAACAAGAATGGCACTTATTAGAGAGGCTACTGTGACACAAACGGTCACTCTGACTGAGTTTCAGAAGTCAGTGGCTGCGATTGGAGGTGATATCCAAGGCTTTGCACAAAAAGGGTCTTTATGGAAGAGTGAAAGGAAGAAGCCCTGGCTGAAAAAAAATAAAATAAAAACATATCCTCAACCGTAAAGAATTAGCAAAACCTTGCTTGGAAGATAAGAGTCTGATGAGAGTAAAGTTGAACTTTTTGGCTTGAACACTAAGCGGTATGTGTGCCGTAAATCTAACATTGGACATCTGCCAGGTAACACCATCCCTACCGTAGAGTGTGGTGGCGGTAGCTAGCATCATATTATGGGGATTCTTTTCACCAGCAGGGACTGGCAATCTGGTCAGGATTGATGGGAAGATGAACGTTGCATAATACAGTGAGATCCTGGATAAAAATTTGCTCCCCTCTGCCAGAAAGCTTAGACTGGGGAGGAAGTTTGTCTTTCAGCAGAAGAACGACCCAAAGCACACTGCCAGAGCGACACTGGAGCAGCGTAAAATGAACAAAATTGATGTTCTTGAGTGGCCCAGTCCTGACTTTAACCCCATCGAGTATCTGTGGCAAGACCTGAAAAGTGCTATCCACTGCTGCTCCTAAACTAACCCGGCATAGCTTGAGCAATTCCGGAATGGGCAATTCTTGCTCTATCACATTGTGCAAAATTAATAGAAACGTATCCAAAAAGACTACTGGCTGTAATAGCTGTGAGAGGTGGTGCAACCAAGTACTGAACAAAGGGGATGAATACTTATGAATTGTTGACATTTCAGTTTTTGAATTTTTATTTTTTAAATGTTTCTTCTTTTTTTCTTTTTTGGGCTGCACTGTGAAAGAGTGTAAGTCGCAATTAAAAATTCCCAGTCAAATTGATCAAAATCCGAAGTTGTGACAATTTACGTGAAAAAAGGGTTGGGGGTTGAATGCTTTTTCAAGGCTCTTATTTATTTATTTATTTTATTATTTATTTATACATGCCATTTTGTTGTGTAATGTTCGCAGAAAACATCAAATTCAGTAAAGACTAGAACAATATTATTATCATTACTACTTTTACCAAATGTAATTTGCATTCATAGCTGCTGTACACTGGCTAAAGGTGCCTACCAATAAATCATATGCAGATATTGTTGGAACTAGATGAAATATGAAAGAAACATGATTTCAGCAAAGACGGAAATGTAATTCCATTGCTGGAGCAGCTCCAGCGCTTGCTAAGGGCTTGAATTAGCGCTCTTGCACTCAGCGTTCTCTCCATTCGGCCCTGTTATCGTGCTTGGCGGCAATTCATTTCTTTTTTTCTTCTTCAGAAATCTAATTAGCATCATAAACCCCTTGAGTTGGGATATCTTGCTTTCTGGAGGCTCCCGTGGGGACCGACATCTCACACGGCGACTGTAATGTGGCTCATCGTTTATTGAAACGACCCCTAGCCTTTGCGTAGAGGGGACACCTTGTTGCCCTAGACTTCTGTGGAAACTGAGTGAGAATGAAATGAGACGACACAAACGAAGGCGCTTCTTCTTATCTCGGTTTCGACGGACGTTCTTTAAAACCCCGATAAAATGCGCACGTTGGATTGTTTTTATTTGATGTTTCTAATGAGGACTGGGCCTGGCAGACTAATGAGTTATGTCTCTTTTTCCTCCCCTGTGTGTGTGTGTGTGTGTGTGTGTGTGTGTGTGTGTGTGTGTGTGTGTGTGTGTGTGTGTGTTTGTGTGTGTGTGTGTGCACATGCATGTTGTATGTGTGTATATATGGCATATGTAACTGTGTGCCCGTATGGTATGTGTTTCTGTGTGGTATATGTGTGTATGTACCTATATTCATACGTGCTACATGTACATACACGTGTGTATGTGCATATGCGTTTGTGGTGTATGTGCGTACACATGCATGCGTGTGTGGTATGTGCGTGCGCTCGCGTTAGGACGTGAGTGTGCAGTTTGTCATCTCGGGGCTGCTGCACGTGTACCAGCGCATGATTGACCGCGAAAAGGACACGTGTCTGTTCGTCACCCACCCGGGGGAGATGGTGGGACAGCTGGCCGTCCTGACCGGGGAGCCCCTCATCTTCAGCGTACGCGCCCAGAGAGACTGCACCTTCCTGGCCATCTCCAAAACGCACTTCTACGAGTACGCAGTGCCAGCGCGTACTCTCATACCCACGCCTGTGTCTGTGTGGGGATATGTCTAGGATGAGATGGGTTATTGGTGTGGGCGTATGTATGTGTGGTTGTATGTATGTATATGCGTGTGAATATGTTTGTTTAACTATGTTTTGCATTTATATGTGTGTATGTGTGTGTGTGTGTGTGTGCGTGTCAGGATCATGCGCGCAGAGCCCAGTGTAGTGTTGAATGTGGCGCACACGGTGGTGTGTGTGTGTGTATCTGTATCTTCATGTGTATATATGTGTGTAAATATGTGTGTGTGTACAGGATCATGCGCGCAGAGCCCAGTGTAGTGTTGAATGTGGCGCACACGGTGGTACGCAGGATGTCTCCGTTCGTCCGGCAGATCGACTTCGCCCTCGACTGGATGGCTGTGGAGGCTGGCCGCGCTGTCTACAGGTATGCCTACCTCTCGAATTCATCCCTCTCTGTCCCTCTGCTGCTCTCCCGATGGAGGGTGATTAACGGCTTTATTAAGACGCTCGTTCGGATTGGAGGTTTTTTTTGAGTAGCCACCACACCAAAACCTATGAATAGGCCAATGTTTATCGTGTTTGTCGGCATGTGGTAGGCAATGTATGAACAAAGATTTAATTTCTGAAATCTCGTACCGTACTGTCCTTTATAGAACCAAATTTCCTTTGCATGTTGGCTTACAGTTTCTGGGTGAGATTCTGAATTTAGCAAATGTAATTAATCATACTAGGCCTACATAACTTCAGCAAGATCAATTTGTGCACTTACTTCAAACTTAATTTAAACTTTATTTATAAAGACCGAACTGAAGTACACTAAGGTTTACAAACATATAGTACATGTAATGACAGGTTCACACAGTTCATTTAAATGTGGTAAAATATGCAAAAGGCAGACATTTTGCACGGTAGTTCTTCAGAATATTGACGTCATAAGCATCATCGCGCCAGAGTAAATCAGATCAAAAACAGTCACATTTATTTGGTATTAAGTTGGTAATCAGGGATTTAAATTCTGGCAAATTAACCAAGTTTTCAAACTTCAGGTTCTCTTGAGGAGAATTTCATGTGTGTGGCAGTTTGTAATTGAAAGCCTTCTTTCAATGTCCAGTCCTAATTACTGAAATTACTGAAAAAACTAAGATAAACTACTTTAAATGTAATTATATGATCATTTATTAATGGGAGTAATATGTCGACAGTATGCTACATGTGGCTATATAAAGTGTGTATGGTAGATATGGCGTTGTGGTAGTAATGTGATGATGGAACACATGGCAGTTAAAATTGGTATACACTAGCGTTCAAAAGTTTGGAATCACTGGGACATTTTTATGTTTTTGAAAGAAATTGATACTTTTATTCACCAAGGTAGCATTCAATTGATAAAAAAATACAGTCAAGACATTGATAATGTTACAAACTAATATGCCTATTTCATTCTATTTCTACTTTTGCAATTGTAGCCATTTTTTTACATAGTCCCTCCATTTTAGGGAACCAAAAGTAATTAGCATACATTTTTAATAAAGTCATCATATTTAATATTTGGTTGCATATCCTTTGCATGCCATGACTTCCTGATGTCTGTGACCCAACAACATCAAAAGACTCTTGATATCTTATTTTCAGGTACTCTTACAAGCAATACTATAGATAGAACTGTATGTCTGTGATCTCCATTGCACGTGATTAATTACACTCTGCATGGCTTCATTACGTATGAGCATTTAGCGTGTGTGAGTCTTCATGCTTCATTCTGCATGTGCACGTTCCACGAGCAAACCCTCATTCCGCAAGCAAGCCTTCACTCCGAATGACCAGCTTCCACGAGCCGGTCTTCATTCCAAATGAGCATCTTAATTAAGACATTAATCACCTCCCATACTCCCTCTCTCATCCCTCTCTCATCCCTCTCTCCACACACTTGCCTCTCTGTCTCATTGCTCATATGTCTCTCTACTACTCATTCTAGCGATCTAGCCCCTCTCTCCTCACCATTGTAGAAATGTCTTTGACCTCTCGCTCACTCTGTGTTTTTGTGTGTATACGTGTGAGTTTGAGTGTATGTGTGTATGTGTATGTGTGTTTGTGTGTACGTTTGTGCATATATGTATGTATGTGTGTATGTGTGAGTGTGTATATATTTATATGTGTGTGAGTGTGTATATATGTATGTGTGTGTATATATGTATATGTGTGTGAGTGTGTATATATATATGTGTGTGTGTGTGTGTGTGTATGTATCTATGTGTGTGTGTATATATGTATGTGTGTGTGTGTATATATGTATATGTGTGTGCATGTGTGTATATATGTATATGTGTGTGTGAGTGTGTGTGTGTGTGTGTATATATGTATATGTGTGTGAGTGTGTATATATGTGTATGTGTGTGTATATATGTATGTGTGTGTGAGTGTGTATATATGTGTATGTGTGTGTGTGTGTATGTGTGTGTGTGTGTATATATGTGTATGTGTGTGTGTGTGTATATATGTATATGTGTGTGAGTGTGTATGTGTGTGTGTATATATGTATATGTATATGTGTGAATGTATATATATGTATATGTGTGAGTGTGTATATATGTGTATGTATATGTGTGAGTGTGTATATATCTGTATGTGTGTGTGAGTGTGTATATATACAGGTGCACCTCAAAAAATTAGAATATCGTGAAAAAGTTCAATATTTTTTGTCACTCATTTCAGAAAGTGAAACTCATATATTATATAGATTCATTACACATAGAGTGAAATATTTCAAGCCTTTATTTCTTGTAATTTTGATGATTATGGCTTACAGCTAATGAAAACCCAAATTCAGTGTCTCAGAAAATTAGAATATTTTGCTTTAACATATTTTTAAAGTATCATATTTAATATTTGGTCGCATATCCTGTGCATGCTGTTACTTCCTGAAGTCTGTGTCCAATCAACATCAAAAGACTCTCGATATCTTATTTTCAGGTACTGTTACAAGCGATACTATAACCTCTCTGCATTTGAACTGATCTCTATGAGAATTGGGGGTAAGACTAGATTCAGCTGTAAATTACGCTGGTACAGTATGGAACACATGACTGGCAAAATGGCTGTACGTCATCAAGGGTCTAAGATATCAAACGAGCCCCAAACCATCACTCTGCGGCCAGATATGGAGTAGATGTGGATGGATCCCTTTAAGGGTTGTTTCTCCTGACTTTTTTCCCCATAGAGTTCTATAGGAAAATGAGTCAGGAGAAATAACCCTTGCAGTGATCCATCCACATCTACTCCATATCTGGCAACAGAGTGATGGTTTGGGGCTCATTCGATAGCTCAGACCCTTGATGACTTACAGCCATTTAGCCAGCCATGTGTTCCATACTGTACCAGTATAATTTACAACTGAATCTAGTCTCACCCCCAAATTCCCATAGAGATCAGTTCAAATGCAGAGAGGTTATAGTATCGCTTGTAACAGTACCTGAAAAGACACTGAGACACTGAATTTTGGGTTTCATTAGCTGTAAGCCATAATCATCAAAATTACAAGAAATAAAGGCTTGAAATATTTCACTCTATGTGTAATGAATATAAACTCCTCAAAAAAAGTTCGGAAACGTTATTTCGGTCGATTATTCCTCCCCTTTAATAATACCAATTGGTATTGTATATTATATCGTTGGAAAGCCTGATTAGTCACCTTTACAACGAGGTACAACTTGTAAGGATCGTGCATTCGTGGAATGAGCAACACAGCTAACCGTGTGGGTAGCGGCCCAAAAAAATGTGCCAAAATCCCCTGCAATATTCTTCTGTTGGTATTCACTCTCGTTTTGAGTTGCTTGGTGGACTGGATGATTGCACTCTCCCACAGTAATAAGGAAAAAACAACACATATTGGCCATTTTTACACTTTATTCATTTTACACTGCAGGGACCTCAGTAGCGTGTGGAAGATCCATACGCAGCCACAACAGCTTGGCACCTCCTCCTCATGCTGGTCACCAGCCTGGTCACACACTGCTGTGGGATGGCATCCCATTCCATCCCACTGGCATACACCTGCCAGCACTTGAAGCTCAAAACGAGAGTGAATACCAACAGAAGAATATTGCAGGGGATTTTGGCACATTTTTTTGGGCCGCTACCCACACGGTTAGCTGTGTTGCTCATTCCACGAATGCATGATCCTTACAAGTTGTACCTCGTTGTAAAGGTGACTAATCAGGCTTTCCAACGATATAAAATACAATACCAATTGGTATTATTAAAGGGGAGGAATAATCGACCGAAATAACGTTTCCGAACTTTTTTTGAGGAGTTTATATAATATATGAGTTTCACTTTCTGAAATGAGTGACAAAAAATATTGAACTTCTTCACGATATTCAAATTTTTTGAGGTGCACCTGTATATGTGTGTGTGTGTGTGTGCTCATGTATGCAGTCTCAGCCCGTTGTCCCACTGTGTCTCTCAGACAGGGGGATAAATCTGACAGCACCTTCATCGTGCTGAGCGGCCGACTGCGCTCTGTCATCCTGAAGGAGGACGGCAAAAAGGAGCTGACCGGGGAGTACGGCCGCGGCGACCTCATCGGGGTGGTAAGGGTCAGGGGTTAGGAGGGTGAAGGTCAAAGGTCGGCAACAAAATGGGCTGTGATTGGATGAATCATTACATTTTTTTCTTACGCTGCCTTTTTTCTGTACACTGCCAGATTTACTAAGGAAATGGTCACAGGGGAAAAAAAAACATTTGCTGTATTGCGTCTTTGTTGCGGTCGCACCTCCTGACAAATGAACAACCGATTTACTTAGACTGGTCGTAATTATGCAATCAAAGAAAATAAACGGTATCATTTGCAATTTTGCAGTAGGAGGCACCCATAAACAACTATCCTAAACAATACAATGCTTACATAATTGGATTAGAAGACGCACAGAAATGGATACAGAGCTACCAGGTACAAGTAGCAAGGCAACCGCAAGAGAAAGAAAGCTTCAATTTACACATCAGGTAGTGGACGTGAAGCAGCACAACAGCATGTACTGCACGGGTGGGGAACCTTATCCGAAAGGACTGGTGTGGGTGCGGGTTTTTGTTTTAGCCCAGCACAAAGACACCTGATTCTACTTATCAAGGTCTTGATTGAAGACCATGATGAGTTATTTAGTTGAATCAGGTGTGTTAGTGCTGGGGCTAAATCAAAAACGGCCCTTTTCGGATACGGTTCCCCACCCCTGATATACAGCATAGGAATACAGCACCAACAGAGAGGAGATAAATTTAGAGTGACATCACAAAATGAATTCATTAGGCATAACAAAACGAACAGTAGATGACCTTAATAAAAGATGGCACGGACATCTTTCCTGCAACGTAATGCAGGCAAAAGACACAGGCTGTGGTCCCACTGAGAGAAGAATAGCAACAGTAACACCAATAGAACAACGGGTGGAACAACCCCTGCAAATTGATTTGAATTGAGGTCTGGGGTGGTGTGAATCGACACACCTGAACTTGTGACGGGAGAAGGTAGCAGATCGTCCAGATGATAACGCTGCATTGCATTTCAGGCATTTAGCAGACGTTCTCATCCAGACCGACTTGCACAACTTTCTCATTTTTACATAGTAAACCCATTTATAGAGATGGATATTCTACTGAAGCAATTCTGGTGAAGCACCTTGCTCAAGGGTACAAAGGCTTGGAGTACCCTAGCCATGACACCACAATGCTACCTGATTACACTGTACACGATTCATTCTATACCCAACTATACTTCTATGCCCACCATTCTATACCAACTATGTCCAAAAATATATAATTTAATTCTTGGTACAAAGCATCCAACGGTTTTTTGAGGGAATTTTTTGAAATTATTGTTAGTTTTTGGTATTGCAGTCCAGTCAGGTGCCTGTATTGGATGGGTATTACAGTAGCTGGGTGTCCATTTTGAGTTGATACTTTTGACTTGACTTGCACTACATTGTCATGGAAGCAATACCAAAAATGGAATTTGATTTTCACCCAATTTTTGCTGTTTAAATTTATGAACCTATGTCTTACATTTTTTTAAGATAGAAATTGTCATGAACCTGATAAATGTGTGTGTGTGCGAGTGAAATCTATAAGTTATTAGGCAGTGCTCCCACGCGAGATTCTCAGCCTGTTTAGTCGCTCAGTCAGTCTCCCGATTGGCTGACGTCCATGTGTCTCCCCGGTGACGACCACGCTGCTAAGAATACCTGGCCATGTTGATGCCATGGTTACCAACTCCTTCGAGCCACCGCAGATACAGTGACGCTGGAGAGATCACTCTCATTAAGCTGTGCTGTTGGCACGTACAGATTTAGCCATCTTTTTACGTCATTGTTAGCGGAGGCTTTTGAAGAATTATTGAAAGACATTAATTCCGAAACCAAAAGGTCTCTCGCACCTCTCTATGTAGGTAATGATCTTGCCAATATGTGATACGTGTAGAGAAATGTTAAAAGGTCACAGAGCCCACGTTGTCCCTGCAATATTTTTAGCCTGTCATTTTCCGTCATTTGAACACTTTTATCTCATAGCAAATCTGTGGCACCTAGCTCATCTAGCATGGGTGCTGAAAGTATGTAACTATAAGTTGGTATGCAGCCCACATAGCTGAATGGCAATCATTTTCGCATTATTATAATACATTTTAATATTTTATTATCAAAAAATGTTAATATAAAATAAATCTAACTGGTTATATGAAAAGAACTGTAGAGCCCTGAGAATTTCCAACAAAAGAACCAAATACTTTACCAAAATATACAGGAATATGGAAGAAGTTTTGTTGTTGATATTGGTGAAAATATACGCTTCCTTAAAACTTTTCTGTAATGTTCTTAACAGAATTTCAATATACTGACAATGCATTGAAATACAATGAAGTACCAGTGTATTGCAATGCTTGACCACATATGGAAAATAAACAAATGATTGCTACTTTCAGAAATTGCAGTATACAGGTATTTTTAAATACACTACTGTGAAATATATTTTTCATTATACTTTTTAATTATCATTATAAAAACATATATAAAAACATACATATAAACAATATATTGCAGTATATTCAATTTTCTAATTGGCGGCAGGAATTTCACTGGTGTCTAAAAGGTCAAACTTTAAAATAATGATTTTATCCCAGTCTGTCGTTTATGCAACTTGACATTTTATTGAATTAATACAGTTATGCTAGGGTAACAAAATAGTGTAATTAAACACAAACCCTGTTCTCTGGCCCTCTGTCTGTGTCTGTGTCTGTTCAGGTAGAGGCTCTGACCCACCAGAACAGAGCTACCACAGTGCACGCTGTACGGGACTCCGAGTTAGCCAAGCTACCAGAAGGGGCGCTCAGCTTCATCAAGAGGCGATATCCACAGGTCAGGCCAACCGATTGACAGCACATCCAGCCAGCCAGTTGACCGGGGGACATTCCGCACCGTTAAACCCAGAAGGCCACATCAGGCCGTCTGATCAATGGCACAACCACACGTTCGACCCAGTTTTCCCCAAAACTAACACAACTGCCTGCACATATAAACTTACACCCACCCACTGGCCAGCTCTTGTACACATACACACGCATGCACTCGCACACACTCGTACCTATACACACGCAGGCAGGCGCACATTTACATGTACACACACACACGCAGTCACACACATGCGCATGCACACACACGCAGGTACTCATGCATATACGTATGCAGGCACGCGGACATGTACACACGCTCACGTGTGTACTCGTACACACACACACACACACACACACACACACACACACACACACACACACACACACACACTCTGTGTAACCCTTCCTGTGGTTACATTCTCAGCTGCACTTTCCTCTCTCTGTCCGTCAGGTGGTGACCAGGCTCATACACCTGCTGGGGGAGAAGATCCTGCAGCAGGTTAATGGTCCCCTGACAGGTGCGTGTGCCCGTGTGAGCGTGTGTGTGTGTGTGTCTGAGTGTGTGTGTGAGTGTGTTTCTGCATGCGTGTGAGTGTGTGTGTGAGTGTGTGTGTGCGCGTGTGTGTCTGTTTGCGTGTGTGAGTGCGTGTGCGCGTGTGTGTCTGTTTGCGTGTGTGAGTGCGTGTGCGCATGCGTGTGTCTGTGTGTGCGTGCGTGTGCGCATGCATGTGTGTCTGTGTGTGTGCGTGTGTGAGTGCGTGTGCGTATGCAGTGGTTTGTTTGGTTGTGCATGCATGTTTTGTTGTGTTTCTTCTACAGGAGTATGGGAGTGCAGGTGTGCTTGCTTACGGAAAGGCCTTTCTTGTGTCAGCCCCTCTATCTCTCTCTCTCTCTTTCCCTTGCAGCTCGCAGTCTGGCCCTGCACACGCCCAGCAGTAAGTGGGACACGGGGGACCCCGTCTCCAACCTCTCCACGGTCACCATCCTGCCAGTGTCTGAGGACGTCCCTCTGACCGCCTTCACCCTGGAGCTACAGCATGCCCTGAGCCCCATCGGTGTGTGGCCCCGCCTCCCTGCACTGAGCCCCGCCTCCTCTTCTCACTCAGACTCCGCCCCAACCAAGCTATTACTTTACTACCGTTTACTTACAATGCAAACACAAGTACAAAGATCAGGGATGGAAGTGCTGTAATTCCCCAGAGGTGGGAAGTATAGTCCCAAGTGCAGAGTCTTTACTCAGTCAGCCTTAGGACATCCGCAGAGGTTCTGTAACTGACTTACCATCAAACAAATCAAATTCTACTGACGTAGCTCATTTTACAATGGATTTGTCACAATACGCTTCGCAGTTTACCCTGGCCTAAACCCCCACAGAGCAAGCCAGACAACAGCGGCAAGGGAAAAACTCCCTTCCCACATTCAGGAGAGTGCCTAGTGAGAACCTAGTGTGAAAATCTCTTTTGAAGACATGTAGGAAGAAACCAGACTCAGTGGAGGTCCGGGCTCAGGGTGTGGCTTCAGTCAGTTTTGCACAGGTTGCATGAAGCATCCCAAGGTGGCAGTCCAGGAAAGGGGGCAGTTGTCCCATCGGTGATAATGGGCATTGAGAGAGAGTTATGGAAGAGTTATGGGTTTACTATGGCAGCATAACTATTAGGACAGAGACCGAGAACCAACCCGAGGCATGAGGAAGGCATGTTGCGAGGCATGAGGAAGGCATGTTGCGAGGCATGAGGAAGGCGTGTTGCGAGGCATGAGGAAGGCATGAGGAAGGCATGTTGCGAGGCGTATTCGGTCACGACCCTGGTGTGTCTATAGAATCTGTGACATCAGTCAACTCTCCCTGTTCCCCGCAGGCCCCACCCTCCTCCTCACTAGTGACATCATCAAACAGCGCCTGGGATCTGCAGCACTAGACAGGTGAGAGGCAGGCTGTTCCTCATATGTGATTAAAGGCATATTGAACTTTGTTAGAACATAATATTGTATAGCTACCTGGCCCCGATATGAGTAATATTCAAGCTGACCTTCATGACTTGCTCCAGTGGTTAGCAACTGGCCAACGAAGAATGACGTTTTTTCTCTCTCTATTCACTGCCATTGCATGGCGAAACAGGTCTCAAAAGCACACTTTTAGCACATAAACGAATGGAAAAAATGTGGATTATGCCGATATACAAAATCACGACATCCAGAACCGAACATTCCTTTTTTCCCCACTTCTACTCTTAATTAGTTAATTAGCTCAATAATTTACTTAATCTGACATTTTAGCTATGTTCACCGATGAATTCAGTAAACATAACTAAAGAACTGGTGATGTTCTTATGCCCCTATTCAAATCATTGCACTATGATCTAATCTACGAATGAACCGGCCTTGGCATATACAGCTAATTGGCTCATTGAGCCGCGGGGTAATTGGCATAAACAAAAACCTACACTCCAGTAACAGGCCTTCCCACATCCGTGGTAATGTCATGTGACTCACTGTGTGCCGTGTGCCCCGCCCCTCCAGCGTGCACGAGTACCGGCTGTCCAGTTGGCTGGGGCAGCAGGAGGACATCCATCGCATTGTGCTCTACCAATCAGATGGCTCGCTCACACCCTGGACCCAGCGCTGCATACGCCAGGCCGACTGTATCATCATCGTGGGACTGGGGGACCAGGACCCGGCTGTGGGGGAGGTGAGGGGTAGAGGAGGAGGAGGAGGGGGACGGGGCCTGGGGGCAGGGTTCTTTGGGTTTCTCCTCAGTGCTAGCTTTTTCATATAGTCCTCTATAAACCGTAGGGTGTAAAGTAGTCACTGGCTTTCCTGTAGTACTGTCTGTGTGGACTGTAGGGTGTAACATAGTCACTGTCTTTCCTGCAGTACTGTGTGGACTGTAGGATGTAAAATAATCACTGGCTCTTTTGTAGTACTGTGTGGACTGTACACTACAGTGTCAAATAGTCACTGGCTTTCCTGCAGTACTGTGTGGACTGTACACTACAGTGCCAAATAGTCACTGGCTTTCCTGTAGTACTGTGTGGACTGTACACTACAGTGCCAAATAGTCACTGGCTCTCCTGTAGTACTGTGTGGACTGTGCACTACAGTGCCAAATAGTCACTGGCTTTCCTGTAGTACTGTGTGGACTGTGAACTACAGTGCCAAATAGTCACTGGCTCTCCTGTAGTACTGTGTGGACTGTACACTACAGTGCCAAATAGTCACTGGCTCTCCTGTAGTACTGTGTGGACTGTACACTATAGTGTCAAATAGTCACTGGCTTTCCTATAGTACTGTGTGGTCTATAGGGTGTAAGGTAGTCACTGGCTCTCTAATACTATTGTGTGGACTCTAGGGTCTAAAATAGTCCCAGGGTATCTTGGCGATTCCACATGAAGGAAAAATGTGTAAAGAACAGTGAAAGTGTGGAATGTGGGATTTAGTATGCAGTATGAGGGAGTGAGAGTTTGTTCTACATGGAGTGATGGCTGTACGAACTGGGATCAGGGGGGTCTTTACTTTTCGTGTTCCCGTCCACTTAATCCTTTGTGTGTGGATTAGAGGGAGTTTATCCTGCCTGATAATCAGATTCACAACAACAAAAGGTCACATTTTAACTGAAGAGGCACGGGTGAGGGGTGCGGCCAAAAGGAAAATAATGAGGTCACATCAGGAGAGAGGGAAGAAGGGAGGCAGAGAGAGAGAGAGAAAGAAACAGATCGATAGAGATCAAGAGAGAGAGAGATATAGCCGATAGCTATGATGACTGTGCTGTCGCAATGTCTACGAATTATTAATCAGCGTTCATGTTTAAACGTGTCCCTGTTCTCTTTGGCAGTGTTTACGAATGAATTGCCTGGCCATAAAACATCTTGAATTTGAGAGAGGGAGAGAGAATGTTTAAAATGGAGAGAAGAAAGAGAAAGATAAAAGGAGAGGGCGGCTTAATAACCACTTCGGGGCGCGCAGCGAACTTGTCGTTCCTCTCTCCTCTCTTCCCCTCCCTCCCTCTCTTCCTTGAGGGAGAGGAGAACCATCAGCGAGCTCACCTTCGGTTGGAGGGCCTCCTGGAAAGGCTGATATATTGCAGTGTGCATTTTATCTGTGGGTTCAGCTACAGCACGTTTGCAGCGCGAATATCCCTGGGGTTGTCAGGCACCATGCACTTCCTGTGACCTCTGACCTCTGACCGCCTCAGCTTGACCCAGAGATGGTGCAAGAGCTGCTAAGATGCACAGGCCGCCGGATTCACATCCGCGCGAGCCACGACATTACGCAGGGGAAGTTGTCTTCTGGTTTGAATGGGCGTCGAGGGGATTGTTTTTCCAACCTTGTCAAAAGTGAGCTATTTTGCTCACAAACGGAACGGTATTTTTCAGAATGGTAATTAGTGATGCCTAGGTGGTCACAAAAATATTCTAATGAATATGCGAATGTAGCAATAAGTCAGTTTTGTGAAAAATCATTTGATAATATATAATAATATATGATACTACCCTGGTCTACACGTTGCTTTGTTTTGCATATTTATGATGCCGGTTTGACATTTGTTAGTTACTTTGCCTGATTGAACTCAATTAATTTGTTCCTGTTGTCATGTTTTCTAACACAACTGAGAAATAGACTGGATAGCATATAGCATGCTAGCTGGCTTGTGCTCCAATCAGCTCTCAAGATCATTGTTTCATTGAATGTGTTCTACTTGAATATGTATGTAAATATTAATATATTAAGATTGTTCGATCACAGCGCATGTCCATTAAAGCTATAGTATGCAACTTTTTCCCAACGGTCACATTTGTTCAAAACGTTTGTCAAAACATTTCAAGTCGCAACATCCCTTGGCCCTGCCCACAGAGAAATAGACACACCCCCCACTCCACTGCTTCCATAGACCTCGGTGTGAACGTGCAAGTCTTCTAGATCGGATTGCAGGATTACGGAGTGGTATAGCTAAAAACATCTTGCCACCATCTGAAATGAGCGCCTATGTTTACTCCAGTTTTCGAGTGATCTTTATCCAATTCCCTTTTCTTTTTCTTTCCATTAAATATCACCGGTGTCACGCGTCGCTGTGAAATGTCTAGCTGGTAAACTGGGAAGGTCAATCTCACTGTTGATTGGTTCGCAATGTGAATTTTTTCGATTGATTCTACGGTCTATGGTCGTAAGCCACTCTGTTTTGAAAACAAAATTTGGCCCAAATCACTAGTTTTATTAATTGATGGTCTCATAATTTGAGAGTATAAACACATGGTGCTGGATTTTTCTCAGAACAGTTATTTCTATGATTGGTACCAACTAAGCATCACCGTTCCCCAATATAAAATAAAAAAATAAATAAAAAAATAGCATACTCTAGCTTTAAATTTTCTGACGATCTACAGTCTGAATTCTCCATTGACTTCCATTGTGACTCTTGTTAATTCCTCCACTATCTTTGCTGGGATGCATGCTGGAAGGCAGTGCATTATGGGCTTGGATTAAATGTATGACCTCTGGCCCCTGTCACATGACCCCCCCCAGCTGGAGCGCATGCTGGAAAGTAGTGCGGTCCGGGCTCAGAAGCAGCTGGTTCTGCTGCACCGTGAGGACGGGCTGCCCCCTAGAGGCACAGTGGACTGGCTGAACATGCGCAGCTGGATCTCCAGACACCTGCATCTGTCCTGCCCCCGCAGGGTCTTCACCAAGAGGAGCCTGCCCAAACTGGCAAGTGCCCCTACCACTGCTCTGTTAATACCTCCACCTGCTTTATTATCCCCTGCACCTGCTCTATTACCCCTGCTCTGTTACCCCTCTACCTGCTTTATTATCCCCTGCACCTGCTCTATTACCCCTGCTCTGTTACCCCTCTACCTGCTTTATTATCCCCTGCACCTGCTCTATTACCCCTGCTCGGTTACCCCTCTACCTGCTTTATTACCCCCTGCACCTGCTCTGTTACCCCTGCTCTGTTACCCCTCTACCTGCTTTATTATCCCCTGCACCTGCTCTATTACCCCTGCTCTGTTACCCCTCTACCTGCTTTATTACCCCCTGTACAGCTCTATTGTCCCTCCTGTGGTACCCCTCCACCTATTTATTACCTCTGCACCTGCTTTATTACCCCCTGCACCTGCTCTATTACCCCTGCTCTGTTACCCCTCTACCTGCTTTATTACCCCCTGTACAGCTCTATTATCCCTGCTGTGGTACCCCTCCACCTATTTATTACCCCTGCATCTGCTCTATTACCCCTGCTCTGTTACCCCTCTACATCTGCTTTATTACCCCCTACTCCTGCTCCATTACCCCTACTCTTTGTGTTACCCCCTACTCCTGCTCTATTACCTCTATTCATGTTCTATTACCCCCTAATTCTGCTCTATTACCCCCTACTCAGGCCGTATTACCCCATACTCCTGCACTATTACCCCCTACTCCTGCGCTATTACCCCCTACTCCTGCGCTATTACCCCCTACTCCTGCGCTATTACCCCCCTACTCCTGCGCTATTCCCCCTCTACTCCTGCTCTATTACCCCCCTACTCCTGCTCTATTACCCCCTACTCCTGCGCTATTACCCCCTACTCCTGCGCTATTACCCCCTACTCCTGCGCTATTACCCCCTACTCCCGCGCTATTACCCCCTACTTCCGCGCTATTACCCCCTACTCCCGTGCTATTACCCCCTACTCCCGTGCTATTACCCCCTGCTCCCGCGCTATTACCCCCTACTCCCGTGCTATTACCCCCTACTCCCGCGCTATTACCCCCTACTCATGCTCTATTACCCCCTACTCATGCTCTATTACCCCCGACTCATGCTCTATTACCCCCGACTCATGCTCTATTACCCCCGACTCATGCTCTATTACCCCCTACTCCCGCGCTATTACCCCCTACTCCCGCGCTATTACCCCCTACTCCCGCGCTATTACCCCCTACTCCCGCGCTATTACCCCCTACTCCCGCTCTATTACCCCCTACTCATGCTCTATTACCCCCTACTCATGCTCTATTACCCCCTACTCATGCTCTATTACACCCTACTCATGCTCTATTTCCCCCTACTCATGCTCTATTACCCCCTACTCATGCTCTATTACCCCCTACCCATGCTCTATTACCCCCTACCCATGCTCTATTACACCCTACCCATGCTCTATTACCCCCTACTCATGCTCTATTACCCCCTACTCATGCTCTATTACCCTCTACTTCTGCCGTAGTACCTGCTGTAGAGATCATTACTTTAGTGATAAATTGCAAATGAAATATGTTTAGTGCCTGCCACTGAGAGCGCTGTCCTGTCTGTCATGTGGGCTAATGCTTGCTGATTGGTCTGTCTACACTGTGCCCCTCCCCTCATCAGAGAGAGATGTATGAGCGAGTGTTCAAGAAGCCTCCGGACCGCCACTCAGACTTCTCCCGCCTGGCACGTGTCCTGACGGGCAACGCCATTGCCCTGGTGCTGGGGGGAGGCGGAGCCAGGTATGACCGCGACCGTCCGACCGCTTGCGACTTTGCTGGCTCTATCAACCCACCGGGCGATAGTGCGCCCTGCGAAGCCAGGCCGCATTTGCCCGGTCGACCAGAGGAGGCACTCTCGCACGATGAGTCAGAAAAACATGGCAGGACTTTTATTTTCTGACCCCTGGGCTTTGCACCTCTGGTGTTTTCCTCAAACTTGCAGATCGTTCTGTCCATCTCCCTTTGTGGTTGAAAGCTGTTCTTACTTCTGGTCTGTATGTCTGTTCTTCTGTCTGTCTGGGCACTGAGACTGTTTATCTCTCCGTTCTCTGATTGCTACTGTCTGTCTCTCTTCTTGCTCTTTCACATGCAGGAAGTGCTTTCAGGTGTGTATCTAGATGCCTGTTTTGTCTGTACTGTCTCACCCGTACCCCAGCTCTGTGTGTGTGTGTGTGTGTGTGTGTGTGTCTGTACTGTCTTACCCGTACCCCAGCCCTGTGTGTGTGTGTGTCTGTACTGTCTTACCCATACCCCAGCCCTGTGTGTGTGTGTGTGTGTGTGTGTGTGTGTGTGTGTGTACTGTCTCACTCCTGTATGATTACTCTTACAGATTTTAGGTTATTTTGCATGATTCTCTGGCACTTCAGAAGGGCGAAGGTTCAAACCTGAATTCTCACTCCCTACCACCGTATACATCTCTTGTATGTTTGACTCATTCTATCAATGTTCATTCAAAATATTTTTCTCCTTCTGTCCCTTTTTCACTTTCTTGTTCTTCCTTCTCACTTATCTCTCATTGCCTCTTCTTTCCTTTTTTTACTTTTGTCTCTCTCTTACCCCATGTCTCTCTGTCTCTCCCACCCTCTCTCATTAATATTGCAAATTTTGTCTCGTATTCCTCTGCCCACCCAAATCTCTTTCACTCTCTTCTTCCTCTCTCTCTTTTTCACAATCTCTCAATCCCTTTTCTGTCCCTCTTCCCTCCCTCCCTCTCGCAGGGGCTGTTCTCAGGTGGGCATACTGAAGGCTCTGAGCGAGGCTGGGATCCCCGTGGACCTGGTGGGCGGCACTTCCATCGGTGCCCTGATGGGGGCGCTGTACGCAGAGGACAGGAGTCACAGCCGCATGACAGTGCGCGCGCGAGAGTGGGCCATGGTGAGGAAAAGGAACGTCCATCACGCGCGATGCAGACGCAGGTCGTCTATGCTAACCAGATGGTCATATCCTGCATTCTTTCCATCCTCTCTGTATCCTCTAGTGCAGTGGTTCTCAACTTCAGCACTCCCGGTGTGTGCTGGTTTTAGCTCCAACCACAATTTAAATCCCAGAATTTTAACAAGCTTTTAATTATGTGCTCTCTCTTAGGCTACATTATATCAGAAATAGCTGTGCATGCCATGAAGTATAAAAGTCCCATGTTGACATAGTGCTTATTGTGCTATATTGCAAACAATTACATAAAAAGAGGTAATAAATGTTTTATAACTAATCAAATTAAAGACTGGGGTGAATCAGTCGGCTCCTAATTAGATTGTTGAACACATATGTTTATGTTTTTTTGTCATTTTTTCTTTAAGCTTACTAACATAGTGCAGGTTTGGCTCGTTATCATTTGCTTTGTCTTTGAATTCATTATCTGCCAACTGGTTAGTTTTAGTGGCCATTTGTCCACACTTTTACTAATTAGGAAATTTAACAGCTTGTTAAAATTCTGGGATTGCAATTGTGGTTGGAACGAAAACCAGCAAACGCAGTGGTCCCCCAGGACCGAGGTTTGGAACCACTGCTCTCAGGGATTCCATTTGGTAACAGGAGATTCTCGTGATTTATATTATATCTTTATAAAAATTAATTAAGAGATGTGTCCAATGGACAGAAACAAGCGTCTCACCCCTTCTCTCCCCGTTCAGGAGATGACATCTGTGTTTAAGAAGGTTATAGACCTGACCTACCCCGTCACCTCCATGTTCTCAGGCGCAACCTTCAACTCCGGCATCAACGCCGTCTTCAAAGGCAAACAGATCGAGGTGAGGCAGCGCACTGTCGACTGTGACCGTACGCTCAATCTACCCACAGTGGCGTCCACATACACCTGCTGCTCTACATACGTTCAGCAATTGTTCATGTAAATCTGCAAAAACTCTCTCTCTCTTTCTCTCTGCCTCTCGCTCTGTCTCTAATTCAAATTCTAAAGTGCTTCATGTCCTTGACATGCGAACCGTTGCTAAAGAAGTAAATGAGATGATAGCAGCAAAGAAAAAGACAATAAACATGGAGAATGAAGATGCACATACAAACCAGCTCTCATATTACACACAGAAATAAATAAAAATGCATATGTACAGTAAAATAATAATAATATAAATAAGAACAACACAATAACAATGTTAATGATAAATCAACATTAAATCAAGTAGTCTCTCACTGTACTCAGCGTCCCTCAGGTTATGACACGCTAAAAAATAATGTGCCGCAATCGGGGATGTTCTTCCCCTAATAGGATTACACATTTCTCATTGTTTGATAAGTTCAATTATATAAAATTTGACTATCTCTCTCTCTCGCTCTGCAGGACCTGTGGATCCCGTATTTCAACATCACCACTGACATCAGTGCCTCGGCTATGAGAGTGCACACTGACGGTGTGCATCTCCTGTCTGTCTCTCTGTCTCTCTGTCCACACAGTCCTCGTGCAATGACTCTAAAGCACCTCACTCAGCTTCTCAAGCCATAGAACATGCATGTGCGCATATTAATACCGTTCACACATACTGTACGTGCTTGCATGCAGACTCACACACTCACACACACACACACACACACACACACACACACGCTTGCATACATGTACACATACATGTCCTCATATACACACACATACATTCATGCACACACACAAACATGCATGATTAATATATACTGAGAAACATCAGCCAGACTGAAAATACTAATCTTGTCCCAGTGCATATTTGTAGAAGAGCTTACAGATGCACCTGTGACTGCTGTTTGGCAGTTTGTGACCATGTAACCAGGGACACTCAGCCGTGTGCAGTAACTGTAGCTTAACAGGAAATGCCACAGAAGATACAGGGGAAATGTACATTTCTGAAGTCTCCAGGCACCTAGGTGTGCACTGGTTCACATAATAATATCATATGCGCATATAAAAAATACTGCAGTATACCAAGCTGGGAACTGCCCCAGAGAGATAGCTAGAGATAGGAGAGAAAGGGATGGAGGGAGGTACAATAATTACAGGGACCGTGACCATGGATTGTCCCTCCCTTTTACTTTATACTTTTTTATAGTAGCATGCTTATCTTCAAGATCAGAAAAAGCATCACAGAAGAACTTCCATGCAGCCTCCACATCACTGATTAAAGCAATTATTTCCCAGTCATAAGGAAACAAATCATGCCAGATACCTTGATCAACAAAGGCCCTCGTGTTTTACCATGACACAGGGTTTAGTCTTAGGAACCCTGGTGTTTTACCATGACACGGGTTTAGTCTTAGGAACCCTGGTGTTTTACCATGACACAGGGTTTAGTCTTAGGAACCCTGGTGTTTTACCATGACACGGGGTTTAGTCTAAGGAACCCTGGTGTTTTACCATGACACGGGGTTTAGTCTTAGGAACCCTGGTGTTTTGCCATGACACAGGGTTTAGTCTTAGGAACCCTGGTGTTTTACCATGACACGGGGTTTAGTCTTAGGAACCCTGGTGTTTTACCATAACACTGGGTTTAGTCTTAGGAACCCTGGTGTTTTACCATGACACAGGGTTTAGTCTTAGGAACCCTGGTGTTTTACCATGACACAGGGTTTAGTCTTAGGAACCCTGGTGTTTTACCATGACACAGGGTTTAGTCTTAGGAACCCTGGTGTTTTACCATGACACGGGGTTTAGTCTTAGGAACCCTGGTGTTTTACCATGACACAGGGTTTAGTCTTAGGAACCCTGGTGTTTTAACATGACACGGGGTTTAGTCTTAGGAACCCTGGTGTTTTACCATGACACGGGGTTTAGTCTTAGGAACCCTTGTGGTTCTGACTGCAGCAATTTGCAAAAACACCTGTCATGGAATACCTGTGTGGAGCTTTTAAGACTTTTCAAAGGATATATAATATTTAGACGGCTAACACACCATCAGTAAGAATGCTAACAGTTATACAAATATTAATGTGTGATTCATCATTTCTTCTTTTATTATTATGTTACTAGGCAGCCATGGGGTAGACGGCTCCTATATGCAGCAAAAGAAAGTTGCAATCAGCAAATGTTTTGCTGCGGCAATGTGATGCACAGACTATTGCTGGAGTGGGGTGATTATTATCTTGAGCTTGCTGCAAAGAGGGAAGTTGGCCTTGTCTGAGACCACAGTCTGGCCACATGACCATTTGCCAAGACTTTAGGGTTGAGACCAAGATCCAAACCAAGACTGCGCTTATTTGGTCTCGAGACCACAAGATCAAAACTCCATCTCTGATGAATGCATATGAATAAGCAGTGAAAGTGTCTCCTGTCCATGTCCACCCCTCTCTCAGGCTCTCTGTGGAGGTATGTCCGTGCCAGTATGTCTCTGTCCGGGTACCTGCCCCCCCTGTGTGACCCAAAAGATGGACACCTGCTCATGGACGGGGGCTATATCAACAACCTGCCAGGTGTGTACCCCTCTAATGAAGGGCTTTTAAAAGTGCCAGATATGCACCCCTCTTTCTTTCTCTACCTGCCAGATATGTACATTTATACTGAGGTGACAGATAAATGATATAATCACAGTACTATAATAATAATAAGTTCTCCTGAACTCAAAGGGCTTCACAGTGTAGAGGGAGGGAAACCCCCCACCTGGGTGATGCAAGGCAGCCATTTTACATCAGAACTCTCACCACGCATCGGCTGAGGTGGAGAGGGGGGAATTATTCAGCCAATTAAACTGGGGGATAATTCAGTGACCAGGTGAAGGAAACCAGTTTTTCACTGGGGAACCCCCTATTATTTGCGATAAGTGCCATGGGATCTTTAATGACCATACTGAGTCAGGACCTCAATTTAAAATTGGGGTTTGTTTGGTTCAGAGGGAATTCTGCCAACACCACTTCCAGCAGTAAATTAAATTTCCCAGGAGGTCTCCCATCCAAGTACTAACCAAGCCTACACCTGCTTAGCTTCAGTTCTACAGCAGCAGGGTATGTGGTGCTATGGCTGCTGTCAGCACTGTGCATCAAAGATGGTCCAGTTAGGTTACTGCACAGGGAAACATTGGACCTGTCCTGTTTCTTCACCTTGTGGCCTCTCTCGCTTTCTCTCTCACACACAAACACTGTCTTTCATACACACACTGTCTCTCACACGCATGCACGCACACACACACACACTAACAGCGGACGTGGCGCGCTCCATGGGTGCTAAGGTTGTGATCGCCATTGACGTGGGCAGCCAGGATGAGACTCACCTAACTAACTACGGCGACTCGCTGTCTGGATGGTGGCTCCTATGGAAACGCTTCAACCCCCTGGCAGAAAAAGTCAAGGTGAGAGTGTGTGTGTGTGTGTGTGTATACGTGTGTGTGCATGTGTGCGTGCGTATACATGCAAAGGTGTTTGTGTGCATGTGCGTGCCTGTGTATTCAGTTATTTTTGTTTTTTGAGTTGGTTTTTGTGAAAATATAACTGGCACGTACACAAAAGTGCAAACAATATAAACAGCAGGTAAATATGCTGGTTTATCTGAGTGCGTATATAAATGTGTACATTATATTATCAGTTTTCTTTAGTTTATTTGCCCACTCTTCCTCAATATATGGCAGACTGAGATAAATATATAGCCCTCTCATTGTAAAGAAACATTTTTATGAACCTCATTTATGTTGCTGGATGTCAGAAAATTAAACGTGTCGACAAAGTAAAGGATAATTAAATTGAAATACGGAAACCCTGAGCCGCGGTGTAGAATGTGGATTATTAATATAGCGCCTATTTTTCCGGCCGGCGACTCAAAGCACTTTACAATGATGAGTGGGAAGCTCACCTCCGCCACCACCAATGTGTAGCACCCACCTGGGTGATGCAACAGCAGCCACCCTGCGCCAGAACGCTCACCACACATCAGCTGAGGTGGAGAGGGAGAGCACAACTCCTTAGCCAATTAAATGGTGCTTTCGGGTCTAGTGGAAGCTGGAAATTATGTTCAAGCCATCAGAGTAACAGGAACTATCGCTGGTAACTTGACATCTTTGTTACTGCCCCCTGCTGGAGAGGAGAATGACTAGCAGGAGGGGGTTAGGAGGGGTAAATATCCCGCTTGGGTTTCATTGCGTGCCGCAGTGTTTAATTCCTCTGGCCCAGCAGCTAATTCTTTCACAGTCCGGCGTGTGAAATATGATCAGTAGTGGCAGATTTATTTGTCCGTTAGCGCTTGAGGACTGCCGCGCTTTTGTGGCCTGATTGCGTTTTCCCTCGGTACGGTGGCGGCCTGCTTTATTGCGGCGCGCATTAACGGGATGGCTGGCGCTGCCAGGGCCTTTCATTAGAGCCACTTCACACCTCTATTATAGAGAGAGGAGGAGAAGGAGGAAGAGGAGGAGATGAATTCCACACAGTGGGGGGGGGGGGGGCGTGATGCCTCTTCGGGATTGGTTGATCTGATGAGGAGATAGAGGGTGATTCTGGGGAATGGTGTGGGATTGTTTGAGGTGGTGGGGTTGTTGGAGGTGGTGCGAAGGGTATCAAGTTATGGCACAGTTTGAATGTTTTCTCTTGGAGTTATGGAATTAATATTGCGTACCTTGGATCAAAAGCACTCAAACAAATCTTCCATCTGCCCTCTGTGTGGTGTAGTCTGTGTGTAACACAGCTGTGCTCTCTCTCTCTCTCTCTCTCTCTCCCTCTCCCTCTCCCTCTCCCTCTCCCTCTCTGTCTCTCTTCCCCTCTCTCTCCCTCCTGTAGGTGTTAAACATGGCTGAGATCCAGACCAGGCTGGCCTACGTGTGCTGCGTGCGCCAGCTCGAGTCTGTGAAGAGCAGTGAGTACTGCGAGTACATCCGGCCGCCCATCGACCGGTACCGCACGCTGGAGTTCGGCAAGTTCGACGAGATCGCTGTGAGTGTGTCTCTCATAGTGTTAATAACTCCATTTAGGCGCAGCAGGATAGTGCAATAGTGTGTGTATTATTGTGCCATATTCCTGGAGCTGGCCTAACAGCATGTGAAGATGGTTTTTGATATGTGTGGAGTGTGTGTTATTCTCAGCGTAGTGTTAATAACTGCGTTTGGGCCCAGCGGTGTAGTGCAGTGGTGTATGTGGTGTGTGTTATTGTGCCATATTCCAGGAGGTGGGCTATCAGCATGGTAAGACGGTGTTTGACGTGTGGAGCCGCAGCGGGGTGGTGGATAAAATGATGAAGGATTGGCACCAGGAGGAGTACAATACCAAGAGCAACACCGTAAGCAGGGAGGGAGGGAGGGAGGGGGGGAGGTAGTGGGCCTGTGTGCATGTGCATGCCTGTGTATTCAGTTATTATCTTCTTTTTTTGCTGTTTCTTGTGAAAATATAGCTGGCAATTACACAAAAGTGCGAACAGTATAAACAGCAGGTAAATGCGCTGGTTTATGTAAGTGCGAATATCTATGTGTACATTATATATTATCACAGTTTTCTTGAGTTTATTTACACACTCTATATTCCAGGAGGTGGGCTATCAGAGAGGGAGGGAGAAAGGGATGAGAGAGAGAGAGGGAAAGAGAGAGAGAGAGGAAGGTAGGGAGGAGGAAAAGAAGGGGAGGGAGTGAGAAGAGAGAGAAAGACAAAGAAAAGGAGAGAGCAAGGGGAAGGGAGAGAAAGACAGCGGAAAGAGTGAGATGAGAGGGAGGGAGGGAGGGAGCGAGAAAAAGTAAAAAATAAAAAAACATAAGGAGAGAGGTAAGAAAGGGTGGAGAAGAGGCAGGAGGGAAGGAGATTAGTGAGTAAGTCGCTAGAATGAGACCCTTGAAGATTGCTGACTGACAGACAGATTGACCAGCGTTGCCCACGGCGACACGGGCGGACGTGTTCATTGCGATGTAAGCTGGTGTGTTACCATTTTTGATTGACAGGTGTCATATGACCATCTGACAGGGTGGCAGATTAAGCTTTTGGGCATGTTGATTGGCTGTCTGACACACCGGCTGACCCCTCACCCCTCCCTCTGTGTGCCCCTCAGGTGGTGACGTGTCCTAACGCGTCGTTCACCGACCTGGCCGAGATCGTGTCCCGAATCGAACCCGTCAAGCCCACTCTGGTGGATGGTGAGAATGAGAGAACCAAAAAAAGGAATTTTATTTTATTTTTTTATTTTTTTATTTTTTACTTTAAAATTTTTTAATAGAACTAGGCTGAGCATGTCCAATTCCCACCTTAATTTGAAATTGCCAACTGTGGGGTGCGCGTTCATGCAACCGCGGTTCTCCCCTGAAAACATGCGGTGTTGCCAGCTGCTTCTTTTCACACCACAGACTACAGCTAAGCTCCATAGAGTGGAGTGGGAGGAGGACCTTTCATATGCGGCTTTTACATGCAGGCTACGGGCGCTCAATCGATCAGTGGGGGTCGCTAGATGTCCACGAAACATGGACCGCAAACTGACTGAACCGTCCCGTACCCTGGGCGATACGACCGCCGGGTTGCCCTGTGGAGATATCGATACCTGTCGGGATTCAGTTTGAGAAAGCGCACCACAGCATTGTGCCTTAATAGAATGAGCCACCCAGCAGCCTTCAGCTATGGCCTGCCGTTCCCATGATCTCTGACTCCTTTTCTCCTTTCTTTCTTTTCTTTTTTTCCTGCATTCATCTTTTCTCTCTCTCAGAAGAGTCAGACTATCAGACAGACTATGAGGAGGAGGCGGTGGGGAGTGCCCTCTCAGACATGGAACTTTCCAATCACCACGGAGACCATGCAGAGGGGGAGGAGACTGCTGACACAGTAAGCCCCTCCCACTCAATGTCCACCAATAGCTGTGCTGCTCCTCGATGCAGAGGGGCGTCTCTGTCAGGTCATCAGTGTTTTTGATGTCTTTGTTTGTGGAAACAGGCAGTTGGCCATGGACGTACTGTCGAATGGCTCGACTAGATTTCCCCACTCTGTGGCTTTGTCTTTCCGTAAAATTACAATTTGCTTTATTATATGTATGATAAATGTACATTGATATTACCAAAGTGTATGCATATATTGGAAAAGAAAATGCAATATCACATCATAAAAAAGTGAGGAAACATTTAACAAGTTCCATTGGTAAGAAATAAATAAAATATTCAATAAGAAAGAAATTGGATAAATCTAAAATAAAGACAAAAAACCCAACCCATCAGGGATATACTGTAGAATGGCCTCCTTTCTCAGTTTCACCTTGTTTCAGTGTGAACTGAGTGGCCTCACAACAGCCCAAGTCTCTCCACAACACAGTGACTCTCTGTCTTTCTCAGGATGAAGAAACGGAACTTAGATACAGACAACGGGGATCTCAACTCTTAAATCTGCCGCCATGACTCCTCCCACTTCTCTGACTGACCCCTCCCATATCCATCACGAGCCGTTACCACATTTTCACACTTAACCCTCCCACCTATTTCACTGCCTTCTACCTTCTATTTCACCGTGACTGTGTCCTACTTCTCTCACTGTAGTCCCTCCCACGTCTGTATCTGGTCCCTCCCACATCCCTTTCTGGCCACTCTCACCTGCCTTTGGAAGAAAGGTGTGGAGTGTGAAACTACAAACAAGGATTCTGTCCTCTGTCCTAATGTCACCATGTACCCACTGTCACCCAGGACACAGTATACTAACATGCAGATAGTTCTACATGCTGTGTCTAATGAATGTTGCCGTTTTTTTTTTTTTTATATTTCAAATAAGACTATTCTTTAGGTTTGTACACAAAAGGGTACAATTACAATATGCCAGTTTGTTTTGTTACATTGCGTTACTACCTTTGTATTCACATCTTTATGTAATCACTGAGTTCCTACCTGTTGGTTCACTTCAGCAGGAACTAACAAAACATGTACTGTAATAGTGGCATCTAGAGTGCTAGAAACCTTTGTTGTTTTTGATTTTATTGTACCATCCTCTAATTTGATGTGACCAGTCAGCATGAGCCGTGACTAACCTCTGTCTACCACAACACATACACACGCATATACACACGCACATGCACACATGAAAGCCAATCAATGCAAGAATTTTTTATACGTGTTTTACCTAGTTTTGTTACCTTTTACCTAGTTTTTCATCTGTGTGCCCATAGTGTTACCAGTTATACAGATGCTGCTGCCAGTTTTACATTGTGTGGCACCGCTGTGTGACGGGATTGTGAGATATATAATTCTTGAACTCGAATCGATATACCTTATTGTGGCTGTTACCGACACCGAAACTAATTGTATGTATGTTGTTTGTCTCTCTGTTTCTCTGTTATTTTGTTATCCATGTTGATTTGACCAATGCCTTATCCAATGAACTGAAATTCACTCTGAAATGCTACAGACTCGATGGAGCCTGTCAAGTTGTGAATAATGTCTCATTAATATTAATTTATACTAATCGAATCTAAGCATGCGTTGTGGCAATATACTTCTATTTTAGAAAACAAAATGCTTCAGATCACAATTTGGCTGAACAATGCTATGCAAACTCGACTCCACTAAAGAAAAGGTAAGAAAGAGGACTGCTACCACAGAAAATGTTGTTTTTTTGTGCAAGTTTACAATGTGGAAATGCAAAAAAAAACTGAATGAACTGAACAAAGATAGTACAGACCTTTCTGATGTACATTTCCTGCAGATGCACTTTGGCCAGGCAGACTAGAGACAGTCAGCCAGAGCTTAAAGACCTTTAAATGGAGGTTATCAGTAAGCCCCAGCGCTGCAGTGTTTGTAACAGTTATGCAAGAGATACTCTCTCTTTTTTTAATTATAATTTTTTTTTTTGGCGGGGCACCAAAATAAAGACTTTGTAAAAATATGAATTACTAATAAATTGCACTTACATTTACTTACTTGTATAGTATTTTCTGTTATGTAATGATGTAACATTCACTTACTCGGGTTGAAGTTGCACTATGCAGTGGTCCTGTGTTTACAATCAATTTATTATAAATTTTTTTCTTTAATTGAAGTAAATTTATTATGAGGAAATAAAATCCCTCATCAAGAAATAATTATTTCTAACAAAACCATGTGTGCCACAATTATTGGCATCCCTGCATTTATATATAGAATGAAGTAATCATTTTTAATATTTGGTCGCATATCCTTTGCATGCCATGACTTCCTGATGTCTGTGACCCAACAACATCAAAAGACTCTTGATATCTTATTTTCTGGTAATCTTACAAGCGATACTATAACCTCTCTGCATTTGAATGGATCTCTATGGGAATTGGGGGGTGGGACTAGATTTAGCTGTAAATTACACTGGAACCGATTTTTTTTTTCTCATAATAAATTTACATCAATTAAAGGTTGGATTTTTCTAATTTTTTCAGTGTGAGATTAAGCAAATTCACCAAATGGTTGGCGTGCCAACAATAGTGGAGGACACTGTATATGCATTTTATTTTCTCAAATATAATGTAATATTACACCATTATTATTTTGATACAAAAGGTAGCCTACCCGACTTTGGCCATGCAGCTAGATAGCTAGAGGTAATGTTACTTGCAGGTCCAAGAGAAAACACGGAAACTCCTTGCTTTTCAAACACTTGCAAAACTTCACCTGTCGCCATTGAGAAAATGCTACAAATGCTAATCCCACCCCCTTCCAGCACAGAAAAGAGCGGCACGCCCAGAAACACTCCAAACACATCTTAGAGTCATAAATACAGGCAAAGGTGCATAACTGAGCATGGTTATTTTATAATATTTTCTAGGTAACATTCCTACATAGTGCACTTTACGGGCTGAATAAATACTTTTGTCTGTAATGCTTTTGGTTGTTGGTAGTAAATTATGAAGAAGGCTAATAATATTCTGAATAAGAGACCCCTTATGGAAATTTAATATACTGAAGTATATTTTAAATATATTGTGAAGGTAACTGATATATTTACAATATATTGCAGGATATTTTTTTCCATGAGGGACATTAAGTCTCTTAACTAAAAATGTTTTGTATGAATATATAAAAATGATGCATATGTATAATGGACACATAAACACATGCACACACATCCATGCACACATGAAGTGCATACGTGCGCATGCACACACACACACACACACACACACACAATGGGCTAATTAATAAACTGAGAGCAGGTGCTGGAGCACAGAGTGGTAGGTGAGTTTGACGCCTCCTACTGTAAGGATCTGCTGGGCATTGGTCATTGCACCAGGAATAATCAGAATGATGACATCACCAGTGGGTCCTCTGTGCAAGCATAGGGAATGGCAGCATTGCTCTGCTGTTAGATTCAGAGTAATCCTATGAAAAAGCGTGCCCATGTTCGCAACTTGCTATGAAAACTGATGTGAGGCATGGCCTTCTAATTGGGCTTTATAAGCCAGTGTCAGTGCTGTTGCTTTTGAGCTGATTTAAACTGTCTTTGAGCTGTCGGTGCCGAATGTCAGTGATCCTGTTCTCTCTGAGATTCGCTTGGCGACAGTGCTGTGCCGCGGACGATGTGCGCGAGTTATTGCGGCGTGTGAGAGTGAAGCAGCGTGCCTGTTTCGCGCGGAGTGTTTGAGGAGCGGCAGGCGTTCCACATCCTGTGTGCCCCCGGCTGCCAAAACGTGCAAGTGTCGGTCTTCTTAAAAAAAATGTTAAAAAAAGGCGAGGGGCCGTGGATTTCAGCTCAACTGGGTTTTGAGCGGTCTGCCCCAGCCTAAGGCCCTGCCCTCATTTGAATAGCCCCACCCGGCTTGGGCTGATGGACAGATGTAGGTGAGAGTGGCGTTTGGACTGATGCGTATTGAGGTACCCCCCCCCCCCCTCTCCCATATCTGCCGGCGATTTCCCTCGGTGTCATCTCCAGTCCGCCCTTGGTCTAAGCACTAGACATTTCATTTCATTAAGGTATTTCCTGTCTGTTTCACTGAATGGCCATAGAAACGGTGTTTGTACTGATAGGCTGGGGAATATGTGGCACTCTTGGACATATCAAGGCAGTGGAAGGTATTATAGTATGGTTTGAAATGGAACCATTTAAAAAGTATGGATATTTGTAACACTCGGGTCAGAAACATGGCTTACAACCATTTGAAGAGAAGTGTATTTTTATAGCTGTTTTAAGAGGGAAGTTTTATGAAGTGGAAACTCTTTAAATAAGCAGCAGCACTGTGGCTAATGTGTTTTGAGTTTGTTTTTATGGATGAAAAGTTGAAAAGGTGGAGCCACAATTGTAGCCAATGTGAGGCTAAGCTGGGAGGGACTAAAGGGGTTGTGTGCCACTGTCATACATCATGAACTCAATACTCCATGGTGCAACTCAGCTCGTTGTGCTGATAGAAAGATCATATTGCATCTACACCAAGCCTATAGTCCGCATCAAAGGAGTGAGTGTCAGGTGTGTACCGGAGGTGCTCAAAAACACTCCTTGTGCACCGAAAACCAAGGGGCTGTCGTCACTGCTTTCTGCGTGGGGGAAAGAACACAAAATGACTCTGTGGGCAAGAGCAAGGTAAAGGCTGCAGCAGGCTCCCCGGGTAAGCTCTCTTTAGCTGGGAGCCCTGCCTGTTTTTAATGGAGTGAGGGCTGATGAGGGAATGCTTGCCAGCTGCTCTGATCCTGCCTTGGAAGACAGGTGTGAAACAGATAGGAATTTTTTTCCGCTGTCCATGGTCCTGCTTCTGCTGCCTGGTAGCCTTCGGGTCCAGCTGCTGTCCGTGGTGCTGACAGCCAGTGCACCCCTTCCCCTGTTCTTGCAGCTCAGTGCCTGTTCCGGGGCCACAGGAAATGGAAAATGAGATTGCATGGAAATATGGACACGCGCATTAGAGGCTTTTAAATGGGCGTCTTGTGCTTGTAGCTTTCCAGGGGCGTGTGCGCGCTGTGGTATCACAAGCTCGTAATTAACAAACTCGTGAGAGAGAGAGAGAGAGAGAGAGAGAGAGAGAGAGAGAGAGAGAGAGAGAGAGAGAGAGAGAGAGAGAGAGAGAGAGAGAGAGAGAGAGAGAGAGAGAGAGAGAGAAAAGATGGTGGATGAATGAGAAATTGGTGAAGTAGGGAATGCATATAGAGTAAAGGTGTGGGAGAAGCAGAGGTTTAAAACGGGCAGGGGAGGGGTCAGACGATGGGACGGTAGAGTTTGGTAACCTGACTCAGCGGTCAGACGCAGATGGGCGATGGAGTGTGGGAGACCCTGCGGGCCAACGAGACGCCCGCGTAGCCAAGCATTTGGCTCAGCTGGAGGCTGCAGGTTTATATCCATGCTGTATCCAGACATGCCGCCCTGACAACAATATCTGGTATTTTACCAGCGTCTCACAGACACATTCTCCAGTATTGCTGCGCACCTCTGTTGCAAAATGTCCTCTGCCTGTATTAGAATAAAGGGAGCGAACAGGAGAAAGCCTATCTGCACCCTCTTCCCGGAGGACCTCTACCCCACAATGCCCCATGCAGGCATACATTACATCAAGCCAGCTGGTGTACCCACTGTGGAAACTACCCATTACAGGTATAGAACTGCCACTGAGGCCTGGAGTGAAGTCCTTGAGAATCCTCTTGTTTACGGCGCAGTCACACGACCCACTCAATCTCTTTCTCACAAAGATGTGCATTCCACACACTCCCTTTAGCCAGCCAGTTCCCTGACTGACGTCAACACAGGGAGACATAAAAAGCCCAATTTAGCTTTTATGTATGTATGTATGTGTGTGTGTGAGTGTGAATGTGTATGTATGTGTGTGTTTGTGCAGTCATGCAGTTCTTGGCTACATTCTAAGATTCAGTGACAGCTGTTACAGAAAAGATTAGATGACATTTTGGAAGAACTGTAGCATCGCTGTGCTCTATCGACTCCTTCAGCTTGAGATTAATTTTAATAATTAATTCAATGACACTTTTGCTGGCCCTTTCAGATTCTTTACAAATTTCCTGGCAAAAGGAAAAAAAAAACTATCCTTCTCTTCAGGACATTTAAAAAATTCCACTTAACATCATATCACCAGTACTGAACTGAGCTCAAAACCTTGACACATTCTTCAGGAAGAATGAAAATAGACTGCAGGTGTATGAAGTAGTGGCAGAGCTAACTGCTAAATGTTAATCTGTATGTGTGCAGGTTTATTCCAATAGTATGAATGATAAATCAGTTCAAATGTACTGTAGTCTTTCACTAACTCTCTACGTTCACTGCTGGTGGAAGAAATTATGCCGGATTTGATGTTCTGGTTATAGCCTACTGTTAGACTTCTTACATAGCCTACTTATTATAATGTCTTTTGCGTTATGACGTAGAAAAATGCCTGCAGCTGAAGTGAAAAGGCATATGTTTGCTAATGGCTTATATATCTCGATAAACCATATATGTATGGACCTCAATCTGTGCATGGGGGCATTGTCATGCTGAAACAGGAAAGGACCTTCCCCAAACTGTTGCCACAGACGTTTGAAGCCCAGAATCATCTGGAATGTCATTGTATGCTGTAGCATTAAGATTTGCCTTCACTGGAAATGAGGGGCCGACCCCGAACCATGAAAAACAGCCCCAGACTAAGGATGTCTGGATACTTTTGGCCATGTTCTGTATCTAAGCCACCAGCCTTTTCTTTAAAAATATTGCCACATGTTAAACATATTAATTAGAAGATATGCAGGCACTCATAACATTTTCTAATAGGCTACATGTCAATAACATATTTTACCTATTGATATTAATTTCCACAGGCGCAGATATTTTTCCACAGGCAAAGATATTTTTGCTACTCTTTTTTGATGTTTTAATGTGATCAAAATCGTCTTTGCTAAGTGTTTTTGAGTTTGAATGTTTGGACGCTGTCAACCGGAGTTGAGATAACCGGTTCACCGGCAAAATGTTTGCCGTTGAATCTTAACAGAAAGTGCGTACAGCTTTCTGAATATCGATTTCAATATCCTAATTGGTAATCGTTTCTGTCACTGTTCGTGAACAAATCTGGCCTCATTTCCTGAGTGTCTCGTCCGGATGGGTCAGATTCCGGGGAAGGCTGTGACAGTCATGCAGGTCGCCGGGAGCTTAATCGTGACTGCAGAGACGTTAATTATATTGGCTACTCCGATAACGAGCAGCAGTCAGAATGCCATCACGAGAGCAACCGAGGCAGTCGAGGTTTGCGGTTTGGCTTGGAAACACAAGAAATAATCTAATGTTTAAAATAAAATGTTAAACTTTTTAGAAATTTAAAAGCTTTAACCTTTTCACCGCCTCACCAGTCTTGATGATATTAGAATGCATTTTTGCGGTTGTTATTTGTACTTCCTTCTCAGCTTCCCTGCAGGCGGCAGGAACAAGTCTGGAGCATTCAAATCCCCCCCCCCCCTTTCTATTTCTGTGGGAGTAGAGATTTATGTTGGGGAGGCTCATGTGCTGACAAAATTCAGGGACAAGGGCAGCGACCTTCTCAAAGTAACTCGGCTGTTATTACTGATGTGAGATAACCGCTGAGTCAGGTTACCAAGCCCATGATGGGGCGATGCCAGAGGGTCAGCGCGTACACTTGTTTTTCTTCCAATTAATTCTTACAGCTTCATTTCCTGAATTGCTGCATGTATACCAACGCTGGCTCACTCTTATATCGGACCTCAGTGAAACCTTTTTATCAAGAACACGAGCAGACTGTAAGTGTAGCTCACGACTTGACCAAAATGCCAGCTATGTTTGGACAGCCAATTAAATAATTTAGAGTAGGATTTGGCTCGACGGTCCTTGTGCACGCATTAGTACATGTCTAAGGTTGCCGGATGACTCATTCTGCTTAGACAATGAGTCCCAGTGTGGTGACACACCCCACAATCTGCTATTGAAAACTGTCTGTACCAGTGGGGACTGTGGCCAGCAGTCTCGCTGTATTGCCAGTTAGGAGCAGGTTACCTGATTAGTACAGTGTCTGCTACCACTGCTGACATCATAAGGTCATCAAGCCAATCCCCAGCAACGTGATCCCCATGGAACACGCATTGCAACACTGCCCTTAGTGTTTCACAGTGGGGACGGATCTACTACCAATTCATTGCTCGCTTTGCGGTTACACTTTGACCCTTTTTACAGTTTAAACCCTGAGGCCTGACCAAAATGACCATGAACCTCGTCAGCAGCAGTGTGTAAAATGCACTGCAAATGTCGTGGTTCAGATAACCTATTGTACCCTTAATGTGCATTACGTGATAATTGAATCGATTTGACCCGGATTAACGCTATCCCAATCAATCGAATGAGCAATGAACTCCTTCGCTCAGCACTGACTGTGGCTGGAGTGAATCTTGTTTGCGATTCGCCTGCTGTACCTGTTCAGATTTCTATGCGATCAATAGTGAGGCTTTTTTCTTATTCCCAGGATCTGAGAGTTTAGGCAGAACTTTTTTTTTTTAGCCCCATGTACACTAGTGGCTAAGTGAGAAAATGAGGTTGATCACAGGGCTCATTAGCGGTGCTGTGGGGTGCAGGATGGAGGCTGGAGACAGGCCTGCCCTGCGATCGATCCGCATATAGAGTGGGAAGAACAGCAGGTAGCAGTGGCAGCTAAACTCAGCTCTGGACACTATTTTTACCGGCTGGTGTTACTGCGTGTGAGAGGAAGGGGGGGTGTTACAGCGTGCGTGGGGGAGGAGGGGGGGGGACTGACTGACTGATTGGCCTTGCTGATGCGCGCAACCATTTCTTCTAAAAACAGCCCTCTCAACACGTGGCCAGGCACGCAAGCACAGCGTCGAACCACACCCGCTCTAAACACACACGTGCGCACGCACACACACACACACACACGCTCACTGTTCTCCATACACACACGCGCACACACATAACACACACTCATACACTTATACTCTCTCATGCATGCTATCTCTCTCCACTCACATACACATATACACACGCATATACTTTCTCCATACACATGCCCTTGTATTTGCACACACACACACATGCACTGAAACTTAGTTATAAGGGTTAATCTACATTTATGCAGAAATGTGTATTACTGGGTGTTGTGATATTTCATTCGATGTCGCATGTAGATCTGATTAGGCCATGTCCTCTTTATCGCTTGGGTCAAATCAACAAGCATCGAGATCTCATCTTACAGAAAAAACAGACTACAAAGTGAACGATAGTAAATTATTCAACAAAGCAAACAATATCCAATGTTAGTTTCTCCTTAGAATTGATTGATACTCCTACTGAGGCATTAACAAAACAGAAACGCTTAAGACATGGTGAAGCACTGCTGCAGCTAACAACATAAAATTCTCTAGCAGTGCACATAGCATTCAGCACATAGCATATTAGCATAGTATTCGGCATATGCTAACATATTAGCATATATTAGTATTCGGCATATACTATTATACTGTACCGGTGTGACACGGTGAAGGCCAAACAAAATTAAAAGTTGTATAATTATTGTAATTCTATCTTATTTTTCTATGAAATACTAGCTATGAAATGGAACACTCGAATTTCAAATGTCTGACGTTGTACCTTTGAACAAGGTACCTGAACTGCTCCCGTAAATATTCGGCTGTATAAAAGGATTACTGGTGAGAATACACGCTGTGTAAGTTTCTCTGGATAAGAGAGTCTGCTCAATGCCTCACTGTTTTTCACAAACATCAATGAGAAATCCCTATTTCTTTGTTTTTCTCAACCTTTTAATAAGTGGATGGGCTATCCGTTCCAGTTTTTCCCCATGTTTCGAATGCCATATTTCTGATGTTCTTTTAATTTGATTGATTGGTTTATCGAGCGATCAATCATCCTGTTTAACCTGTTCATCAATGTTCTGATAGGTCTGGCCCATGTCACAGCTTTTTTTTTCTTCGGCATGCTGAATTCCACGATTAATGACATGCTCAGGATTTATATTTGAGTTACACTTCGTGATTTGTGTTCTAATAGAATAAGACGGCTGTGTAATTCCTCTTAAGCTTATCAAGATTGTGCTCAGGGATACACTCTGGGATATTATATTGCTTATTTCTTATTTCTGTCCTGCGCTAGAAACTCTTGACATTTGCTAAGTCACAGTGGATAAGCACGTATGCAAAATAAGTTACAAATAAGAATATGAATATGAATACCCCTTTCTCATGTTAATGACTTATTTTCTCTTAATGTTACTTCATCATGTGTAGAATCTCACCCTTATTGTCTTTTTTTCATTATTTAGGTCATTTCCCCTGGTTTCATCATTCCCTTGTTCCATTATTTCTTTATTTAGAATGTGCTGCCATTGTGGGGTGGCCTGTATGCTGCTATGATGATACGAAATAAATGCTTTTTTTAGTACATGGACAGTAATAAAATTTTTGTTGTTTTGGCTCTGTACTCCAGCACATTGGGCTTGAAATGACTCAATTTAACCAATGTAATGTGAGGTGAACGTGCAGACTGCAAACTTTAATTTGATGATATTTACATCCATATCAGGTGAATTACAGCCCTTTTTATACATAGTTCCCCCATACATAGGGGGACCAAAAGTAATTGGACAAATGAACATAATCTGAAATAAAGTTGTCATATTTCGTTCTTGGTTTCAAATCCTTTGCATTCCATGACTGTCTGAAGTCTATGGCCCATAGATATCACCAGACGCTGGGTATCTTCCTTGGTTATGCTCTGCCAGTTCCGTACTGCAGCTATCTTCAGCACCTGCTTGTTTCTGGGGAATTTTGCCTTCAGTCTTGTCTTCAGAAAGTGAAATTCATGTTCAATTGGATTCGGGTCGGGTGATTTGACTTGGCCTGTCAAGAACATTCCACTTTTTGGCCATGAAAAACGTCTCGGTTGCTTTAGCAGCATGTTTGGGGTCTTTGTCATGCTGCTGGGTGAAGTGCCATCCAATGAGTTTTGAGGCATTTGGTTGGATCTGAGCAGATAAGATATTTATCATTATTCATCCTGCTGCAGTCACATCATCAATATTAAATGGTAAATGGTAAATGGACTGCACGTATATAGCGCCTTTATCCAAAGCGCTTTACAATGGCCTCTCACTCACCCGTTCACACACCAATGGCGGCAGCTGCCATGCAAGGTGCTAGCCTGCTCATTGGGAGAAATTTGGGGTTCAGTGTCTTGCCCAAGGACACTTCGACATGTGGACAGGAGGAGCCGGGGATAGAACCGCCAACCCTGTGATCAGTGGACGTCCCGCTCTACCTCCTGAGCCACAGCCGCCCCATATTCAATTCAAATTTTTCAATTCTATTTTATTTGCACAGCGCTCTTTACAAAGGGCATTGTCTTAAAGCAGCTTTACAGACATCCGGGCCTGAATCCCCTCAAGAGCCACCAAGGGCAACAGTGACAAGGAAAAACTCCCTGGCTGGTAATAGGAACGAAACCTTGAGCAGAACCTGACTCAGAGGGGGGAGCCCTGCCGCTGGCTGGCACCCGTTCATTGAAAAAGGCTGATTACATAATACATTAAAGGGGAGAATGACAGTACATGAATGCGTGATTGACGCCGGGACTCTGGTCAAGATGGGAGACGGGCTGGAAGGCCCATGGGCGGCACTGTCAGGCAGGGGGACAGGCATGGAGCTGAACCAACGGTGTCTGGAGGAGGCTGCCTGCTCAGTAGGTCTTATGGCTACCGCTCCCGGGCAGGTGCCGAAGCAGGGAAAAGAGGAGAGAAATACAATCATTAGGTGGCTCAGGTGGTGACAGTCACCACCAGACCATGACGGGCTCATCTTCATCCAGTGACAGCACTGACAGCTCAGTATACCAGAGACTTTGTGGCTTACATCAGCCACCCAACCCTGTCCCTGAACTGTAAGACTGGCTAAAAAGGTAAGTCTTAAGCCTGGATTTTAATATAAGGAGAGTGTCTGCACCCCAAACATGAGCAGGCAGATCGTTCCATAGGAAAGGAGCATGATGGGAAAACGCTCTACTTATGGTACTTTTAGCTACTCTAGGAATAACAAGGAGGCCTGCGTTCTGTGAGCAGAGCAATCGTGTAGGATAATGGGACAAAAGGAGATCGTTCAGATACACAGGAACTAGCCCATCTAAAGAGTAAGGAAAAGTATCTTATAATCTAACTGGAATTGAACTGATAGCCTAGCCAGTGGAGAGAAGCTAACACCGAACTGATGTGGTCAAATCTTGCTGTGCTATGAATACGAAGACCTTTCAGAGAGAAATTTGCACATCCAGACTAAAGAACATTACATTAGTCTAATCTTGAAGTAACAAAAGCATGGACTAATTTGTATGCATCGTGTGGTGACAATTATTCTCATTTTAGCAATATTTCACAAATGATAAAAAAAGGTCTGTCAAAAATATGTGGTTAATCGACAGTCTGTCCCGTAATGTCTATCCCAGTTTGTCCTGCCTGCTCATACATAATTTATATACTCAGGGAGCAGCGTTGTTTTTAGCTGTGGTATTTTTATTTGGCGTGAGATGTGTTTCAGTGGCGTGATGGCGCGAGACAGTCTGAAAGCGTGTCTCCTGCCAAAAGCATGAGAGTTGGCAACCTTGGGCCAAACAAATGTCCCTACTGGGTTTCTATAAAATTAATTTAGAAGGTCGGGGTATAGACAATGTCTCAATTGAATAAAATCTGGGTAGTGGTTCGAGGGAATGAGCAGAAATCTGTGTATGACAGTAGGTCTTCTGCCTGGCCTTGGCTCTGTCTGGTGAGTCAGGGATTTGAATTCCTGAAACTGTAGGCCAAATTACAAGAGATAAGAGTGGTACATCTCTTTTCAAAAGTCCAGGCCTCCCCAGAGAGGCACCACTCCAACAGCCAATGAATTAGTGATGTCAATCTGCTGTAGTTTTTGTCAACATGTCGAGGGAGGATGGGGCCAGAGCAAATAACTGAACCTGAAATCAGGTGTGCTACTTCACAATAAAGACAAGTGAGCCAGTTCCAGGGGCAACCATATATGCTCAAGCCATTAAAGTGATACTGCAGTCAAAAACAGACTTTTCCCATTGAAAACCGATGTTTTGGGTTAGATTATGATCATACACAACTGTTTATGTCTGAAAGTCTCATGTTTAGTCAAAATGTTTTTATTTTTTATTTTTGTGTAAGCTTACCAATACGCTTGTTTCCGGGGATTCGTGACGTCACGAGATCCTTAACATAAAAATGGGTGGAGTTGTTGTTTGTTTAGTAGTGAGGAGAGAGCAGGAAGGGGCACCAAGTCAGTTCACCATGACACACCCTCTCACTCACTTTTCTCTCTTCCCTCACTCTATATTTTCTATTTTCTTGTCTTTATTCTTTCTTGCAAACGTCAACGTCACTCTCACTATCTCCCCCTCTCTAATTGTCTCTCTGCTTTCTGGTCCTTATTCTTTCTTGCATATATCATGTTTCACTCATCCTACCTGTCACTCCTACTATCTTTCTTTTTTCTCTGTCTAATTTTGGATGTATCGTGGCTAATGCCTTGAGTCCTCGCCTATCCTGTGGACAATTGCAATTTATAAGCACCAATTCTGTCCATTCACTTTCCGGCTTTCCCTTTTTTATATGGCGAAGTAAAACAACCTTATAATCAACACTTTTATGCTATGAATGTAATATAACTGCAATCATAGAAACAATAACAGCAATAATAATAATAGTAATAACTCCTGTCTGACATGAGCGATTTGTAAAAACTGAAGTGTGGTTCTACCCAGGTCAAGATGTTAGCACATATGTTTTAAACTCCCCAGAAAGTCAGCTCTACTGTAGGTTCTGTTCTATCCTCTTTGCTTATTTACTATGGGTAGCTCTGTTTGCTAATGAGTTTGGTGCTATATTATAGTACAGAAGGGCCAATGCTACAATATTATACTTGGTTGCATACCTAAATAAAGTTTAGATGCATCAAATTGGAACATTTCAACTGTGTATCCGGTGAGCCTAAATAATAATAGTAGACAAAATAGTAGGGAATTTTAGTCATTTGACCATTTGGAGTCATTACATCATGCCATGGGGGTCATGTGTCATTCAGCTGGGTATCTGTGACTCCAAAAGACATTGCTCGGTTTGTGTGAGACTTGGCAGCTCTTTATAACTCATTATTAAAAGCAATCGTGGGGTTTTCATAGATTATAAATAGCGGATGTGAGGCTGCACCAGTTACCGTGGTGTCATAAATTGAAACGATTCCATTTTTATTATCCCCAAAGGGAAGTTTATATTGGACATGAATGCTGCTGCATTACAGAAGATAAGAATAAAAAACACACGTGTCCTTACACATGGCATAATACGCAGTAGTCTACACTACACATGGTGCGTGTAGCTACACATTCTCACTCTCATAGTACACAGAGTGCATAGGTGTAAGTGCTACTGTGTTACTGATACAACCAAAGAATACCTCAAACAGCGGTTTGGTCATCAAAGTATAATCTGAGAACAGACTTCAAGAAATGAGTTACAACTTGCTGTTAAGCCATTCCATTGACATATTCTTCCGGCTGCAGTGGTTAGAATGCTTTTCATCATTTGTCAGCAGAACCACTGTAATGCGTGAGTGGCTGGGTGAAAAATGCGGACGCTGCCAGAGCCCTTATTTAATAGCCCTTGCTGCACAATAAGACTGCAAAATCCAAGGACTGTGATTTTGGTTTAACAATACCTGGGATTTGTTTGGCCCCAAGGCAGTGCTTTGTCTGTGATGCGGTCCAGACTGGACTGCTGTGTCTTCATTTGTTTATATAGTGTTCCTGATGTGGTGTGTCTGTGCTGTCTCCTTGTACTGTGTGGGCTTAGTCTGTTATTTGTCTCTGCTGTGAGCCAGTATTGTATGTGCTTTGTGTCTTGGTTTCTGTGTTGTCCGTATAGTACCTGTGCTTCGTTTGTGGTTACGTATTGTCTGTGCTTTGTCTGTGCTGTTTCTACAGTATAGCCCTTCTGTATCATTGGCTCTGTTCTAAGTGGGGCTGTCTCCCTCTTCCATCATCGTAGTACATGGCTTTAACTGTAGAATAAATCAAACACGGTGCGTTGTTGAACTGAGGAGTGCAACAAACTTTGCTGCAAGGTAATTCTCGCATTGTAAAGATGCGGTTTCAATGGTCACCACAGTATCTCCTCCGTGTCTTTCTTTCTGCATCTCCGTAGAGGGACCCTATCTACACTGTCTGGCCAAAAAAAAAGTTGCACACTAATATTTTGTTAGACCGCCTTTAGCTTTGACTACGGAGCGGCATTGTTTCTACAACCTTATGCAACGGTACAACATTTATTTTTGTCCAGAGTTGCATTCATTTTTGGCCAAGATCTTGTATTGATGATAGGAAAGTCAAACCACTCCATAAAGTCTTCTTCAGCACATCCCAAAAACTTTCAATGGGGTTAAGGTCAAGACTCTGGTGGATAATTTATGTGTGAAAATGATTCCTCATGCTTCCTGAACCACTCTTTCACAATTTGAGCCCGATGAATCTTAGCATTGTTGTTCTGGAATATGCCAATTTATGGTATAACCATCAATAATAATGGGTACATTCAGGTACTCAGCTGACTTAATTTTATTGCTGCATAACGTTGCTGAGCCTAGACCTGACTAATTGAAGCAACCCCAGATCATAACACTGCCTCCAGAGGCTTGTACAGTGGGCATTATGCATGACGGGTGCAACGGTGACTTTTCTTTTAGCCAGGCAGTGTAGTTCAAGGGTTTTTTGTCAGGCAAAATGATTAAATCTGGGAGCTTTCACACTTATCACAACTACCATATATGGTTCCATAAAAAAGTAAAGTAAAAATGGAGACAAGCCAAATAAACTTTTTTTCTGGGAGTGTACTCTCAAGGTCAGCAGTCCTTTGGACCTTGTCTTGACCAGGAGCTGCCCTGCCCCTAACCCTACAGTATCACCACTTCACACTTTCGACTACTCCCTTATGTCCTTCTCTCTGCACCTCTCCCCTGTCTTTAACCTCCCCTGACATCCACCCCCTTAGTTTCTGTCTGCCCCAACCGCCACTCTCCCACTGCCCTGTCCTCTGTTGGGCATAGTACTCTACTCTCTACTCCTGTCTTCTCTCCTCTTCCTCCTTTGAAACACTCTGTCCTTTCTCCCCCGAGCCAACTTGTCCACCCATCATAGTTCCTGGCTAACTGCCTGCATACAGATAGATCCAAATTAAGAGCGGCAGAAAGGAAGCGGAGAAGAACCCGGTCTGCGGACGATATTTCAATCTTCTACTCCCTCCTGGTCACTCACTTCTTCTCATTATGCTTTGCTGAATATGCCTGCTTTAACTCCATAATCCAATCTGCTACTTCTAACCCACACAAACTGTTTCCCACAGTCATCATTACCTCCCTCTCCTGACCTCTTCCCCTACTTGTCTCCCCACTTGATAACCACCCACCCCACCCCCTCACATCGTCATCCTCCTTCTCTCTCACTCTCAACCTGTAACATCCCACTTTCTGTTCTCTTGACCCTCTTGCATCCCCTGCCCTTCAGTCCATTTCTGAGGAAATACCTTTTATCTCCTCTCTTATCTACTGCTCTCTTTAAACTGTCACGGCCACTGCCTCTTTTTAGAGGGCCCGTGTCACTCAAAAAGCCCACTCTGAACCTAGCAGATGTACACACTACCACTTTTTTTCTTAAAACTCTCAAGCATGCAGTATGCAATCAACTGCCTCTCAATCTCCTACAGAATAACCTCCTTGACCCCAACTAATTGGGTTGCAAGTCTGGCCACTCCACTGAGACTGCTCTCCTAGCAGTTACAGACGCTTTTCACTTCAGCGAGAACTCAACTACTCTGCTCTGTCCTCATCCTTCTTGACTGGCTTTGACGCTGTCTGCCACTTCATTCATCTCTTGCTGAGATGGACGTCTCAGGCTCCACCTTCGCATGTTTTGCCTCATATCTTGCTGCCGTATCCTACCAAGTGGCCCGGAGCGGATCTGTCTCTGTATCCTCTTGATCGGTGTCCCACAGGGCTCAGTGCTTGGTACTTTCCTCTGTTTACACTACCGCTTGATCAAGTTATCTTTGCTCATGGCAGGCCACAACATTGCTATGCTGATGACACTTTGAGAATTAGAAACTGACAAGTGAAGTGGCAACATTTTAAAAAATGTGATGTACTAGAGGGGGGGCTGTTTGTGTGGCAGATGGAGGCGTATTAAGTTCAGTACTGTGTTGTGAGCTTTATTTTTATGAATTTTTTTGTTGGGGGGTTGAGGGGAGGGGGAGTTTGAGAGGAGTTAGGATGGTATATTAGAAAGTGTTTGTTTTTATGTAATGGTGGGGGGTTTTGTGTGTTTAATAAAGGAACACCTAAACTCAAGTATATGTATGTTTCTGATTATGAGTGTTTTGTGTGTGTGTGTGTGTTTGATTCTCTGACTGTGCATATGTTTCTGTCTGTTTGTGTGTTTCTGTATTGGCCACCGTATGTTTCTTTGTGCGTGCATGTATTGCATGCACCTCTCAGTTGTACATAGGCATGTGTAAGTATATACTGTGTGTGTGTGTGTGTGTGTGTGTGTGTGTGTGCTCACAGTTTCTTGTCATTTTGTCATTGCCCTCTTCAAGGTGCTTTTTTGTGTCTCTGTCCAGTGGCTAACTGGCACAGGCAAAGCCAACTGATCTAGCCTCACTCAGTGCCTTGTCGCTCTCTCTTTCTCTGTCTCTCTCTATCTCTCTATCTCTCTCACCATCCCCTGCCCATCCTTCTCTTACCCTGTCTGCTTAGCGTGCATTTGGCTCTGGTATGTGGTCCTGTCAGAGAAAATAGAGGCCTGATATAATCTGATCAGCACCACCAGCCGTTTCATTTCCGAGGCCCACCTGTTCGTCTGTCTGTGTACCGGCGGGAGGTCACCCCTCACCCCATGTTCCATTCTCACGTCGAATCCCAAATACAGGAGACTGAGCAGCGGTGGCCGGTCCCCTGCTCTGGCCAATATGACCCACCGGTGATATTATCCAGGAGATAGCAACCGAAACAAAATCTTTTACTGTGGTTACCGGCTAAGGGTGTGACTGAACTGAATGATATGGGAAGGAGGCGGGGGGGGGGGGGGGGGGGGTTGGATTAGTTGAAATGTAGTAGTAGCTTCACTCATTGTGTCTTTGTTCATTGTCCACTCCACTTTTTTTGTATGGTCAAATGAAATATGGCCCATGCTGACCGAGGGGAGGTGGGGGAGTCGTGGGGGGTGGGGGGGGGATTCAGGTAGTGCTGTCTGATATTTTGTTGGCTGGCACCGCTGTCCGAAACTGAGTATGCATGTTAGAAACATGCTCATTGGGTTACAGAAAAAACACCGGCTGTTTCCGCAGGCCGGAGTCGAGCATGTATTCGTCTAGCACACATCTAGCATCCCACACAGGTTCGCCTCCGTCTGGAAAAAATACAACAGTCTTTCAATAATTCATCGGTCTCCTCCCTGTCGACTGTCCAGGAATGCTGCCAAATATTTCTTCATTCATTCACTGAGGCCTCTCTCTCTCTCTCTCCTTTCAGAGTCGGGCCTGTTCTACCTCTCATTTAAGCCAGAGCCAATATAAATGTGTTTCTAAATCATTTACATGATTGTACTGACACTTAAGGGTAAAACTACCGATGTGAAATGAGAGATGGCAGGTGAAGTATGTATAAGTATGGGGGGAAATATTTTAGAAAAGACATTTGGGCAGACAGGTTTATTTATTTATTTTCTGTTTCTATTAGAATACATCAATATTATGTGCAGACTTTAGATTATCCTTATTTCTGTACAGCTACCACTTTTTGAAAACTTAATATTGATTGATAATATATACAGTAGGTATAATGATACTTACTCGGTGGTCGAATTGTAAAATATTGGGGGGTGGTGTTCTTAAATTTTTTTGGGGGGGGGGGTGGGAGGGCTGACTCTCGGGGGGTTTTGGGGCATGCTACCCCATGAGATTTTTGTGCAAAAATCACTAGAAAAAAATGTAAGGAACCCGTACACTGACATAAAAAATGGAAAAAATCCAAACAAAAGTATAAAGATGCAAAATATATTAATGTGCTTTTGTGGGAAAAAAAAGATTCCAAAAGTACAAGTAAAATAAATTAAAAAAGAAGAAAACTGGTTTACACAATTATCCCAAAAATTTTTGTTTTCCAAAAATCACTGAAATGGTTCATTCAGATGAATTCTGAGAGTAGAAAATGACTTTGTTCAACAATTACATGCCTCTCAGATAATTTTCCGGTGAGAGAATCTTTTCAAGAATCACTCTGAAATTATTAATTTCTAGTTCTGAGAGTAGAAAATTACTTTATTCAATGGCTGTTATGGATGCACTTTTCCAGCCTTAAACTACAAATGGGAAAGCGATTGAATTGGAATTATAAAATCTTTTTTTAAATTGGAGGGACTCAGGGGACATGCTCCCCCGTGAGATCATTTTTCCAAAGATCACTCTGAAATGTTTAATTTTGATAACTTCTCAGAGTAGAAAATTACTTTATCCAACAATTACATGGCTGTCATAGATGCATTTTTGCTAGTCTTAGAGGGTAACTAGTATACTCTAGATTACATTTCTTTTTAGCTGTAAATGTGTTTGTATGCCTACCTTATAATGAAATTTATTCATCCATTCCGTTATTTCAACAATTCTGAAATAATATTGTATATCAGAATCAACTGGTAGAAAAGCGGCTTGGTGCTTGAATTTTTTTTTCTGATTCTCACTCTGCCCCTGCCCCAATCGTAACGTCAGAATACCTCTTTGGAGGTACCTCTACATCATATGGATAATTGTTGCCGCCCACAAGCATGAGTGCAGTACTTCACCACACTCCGTGAATAGCAGGATTACCCTGAAAGCTAGCCAGCTTGTGTATTGGCCGCATTAGTTAACGAGCAAACCACGCTGTCTGTTCTTAGTATGCTAAATTCAACGCAAACACGACAATACATAAAACATCATTAGTAGGTAGGCTAATTGATGGCGCTTCTTTTGAAAATGTGTTTTATCTTAACAGGGGGCGGGCTTTTCTAATTTGGTTAACATGGGGGGGGGGGGCGCTCCTCTGCATTCAACGACAATTCGAGCCCTGGCCTTACTGGTTTATAAATACAACGGTGAAGACACAGTGTGAATTTGAGAGAGGAGAGTGGAGAGAGAGGACAGTAGACAGTAGGACTGTAAAACAAGCTCCAGGTCAGCCATTTAGCGGGGCGGTGGAAGACTACAGTGGGCTGACATTGGTCTCTTGGTAAGCGCTCAGGTTAGAGGGCCCGAGTCCATAACTCACCATAACAATCCCATTACCTGCCTGCGTTTTACCTGCAACCGACTGACCTGCCTTGCACACGTCCTGCTGTTCCCCTCGTCTCATCTCTCTCCCCTCTTCTTTTCTCTCTCCATCCCCCTCTCCCTTCTCTATCTCTGTTTCATATCTCCCTTCATTGCTCCCTCCCTCCCTGTTCAGTCTCTATCCCCGTGCTCTCCTCTTTCCGTTTCCCTCTACCCCTCTTTTCCTCTTCATTACACCGTTCCTCTCTCTCCTCTCCTGTTCTCATATCTCCTCCTGCCTATTCCTCCTCTGCCTGAACGGTCCTCTTTCTCCTTCTTCTGGCACCTCTCCACAGTTCCCTCCTGCTCCTTCTCTCCTCTCTGTTTCTTCTCCTTTACTCATTCCCTCTCTTTTTTTCCCCCATACATCCTTCAATGCATGCCTCTCTGTCTCTGTCCCTCAAAACAATCTCTCCTTCCTCCTCTTAACTTCCTCTCTTCTACACCAATCCCTCTTCCCGCTGACTTCCTCCACTTTCTCTTCCTCTACGGCCTCGTCCCTCTCACTACCTCTCCCTTTTTTTCTTTCCCTTATTTTATTCACCGGCTGTTTCAGTCCAGCCATCCAAACTACTGTTTTAATGAACCGGATATTTCATTTTTTTGTCATTTTCTTGTGCAGACGATATTACCGCGCATTACATTCCCCACGCGTTGCTGGTTGCGTTGTGTTTCAGGGACATTGCAGCTCTCCCAAGGTGACCCAAGGTGAGGATAAGGTATGGAAGTCACGTAGGCCCCTCTTGGTCTCCAGTTAAAAGGAATGGGCTATCTAATATCATTATTAATACGAGCGAGAGAGATTCAGACACAGTGGGGCTAATGATGTTAGCAGACTTCCCTCTGGTCAAGTGACCAGTAATGAAACGTGGGGAATTTGGGTTTCATGTATTCAATTTGCTTCTGATCTGCAATACGGGGTACAGTATCTTCCCACCACTCTTTATTGATGCAGTTAAAACCTCCTGGATGTAAACTGATGTTTCTGAATGAATTTATGACTTTATGACTCACACTTAAAATACAGTCCTATATTTTCCATGGTGAATGCTTTTATAAGAAATGCCTCCCTAAGACTATGATGGGCAGTTAGACAGGCAGACAGACATACAGGTGTGTGTGTGTGTGTGTGTGTGTGTGTGTGTGCGCGCGTGCGTATGTGTGTGTGTGTGTGCGCGCACGCACACATACGTGTGTGGGTATGTGTGTGTGTGTGTGTGTGTGCGCGCATGCACACATGCGTGTGTGGGTATGTGTGTAAGAGAGTGTGTAAGTATCCATATGTGTGTGTACGTGTTTGGGTGCATTTCCTTGTGTTTTTTTATGTGTGCATGTATGTATGGTGTATGCATATAGTATGTCTTTATAGGCCTGTGTGTGTATGTGTGTGTGCATTTGTGTATCAAGAGTCGGTTGTGCACAAGGCAGGCATTTCAGATAAGATTGTGAGGGGAGAGGCAGTGTACTGAGCGTCAAGAGGCAGAAAGCATGCTGGGAAGCCTGCAGCAAGAGCATTTGACTGCTGCAGAAATGGGGGGAAAAGTATAGCTACTCTAGTACACTACTCTGAGCCTCTGGGAAGACTCTCAATTACTACTGCAAATGCCTGTTATAGGCTTCAACAACAGCAGCAGAAGCAATAATAATAATAATAATAATAATATGAATAATAATCATGAAGATGATTTGATGATCTCAAAGTTTTTTGTATCAGGATCTGCCCTGTTATGATTACACGACCACCAAAGCCCCGCCTTGCTTATATTGAGCCATCAGGTATGGGAAAAACATGTAGTATGTTGGCAGTATTCTATGACATTCCATATTCCTGCTGCTGTGAGACCAATCTGTCAGCCAGTTAAACTCCTAGTACTTCTGTTCACAGATGACAGAATGGAGGCCCAATGATTCTGCAATTTAGTCATGTGACCCAGCTGCATTCAGAGAGATGTGTGCCACTGAGGGGATGAGCTTGTCTCTCATCATTAGAAGGAGCTAACACGGTGGTAACCCTAGAAACCATGCCACACATTGAACCATGCTACCCATGGCCAAATAAAGCCAATTGTGTCACCTAGTCATTGTCAGCTGATGGCAATGCCAGGGCTCGAACCTGGGAAACCGCCATAAGGTCCAGCCTTTACAGGCTGAGTCAATCACCAGGCAACAATTTAACTTTTTATTCAGGCCACTCATTTTCTTGATGAAAAAATAAAGCTTTTTCTTGAAATAAATATTCTTCTCGGTGCCCAACACATGACCACATCTTCCTGCTTAGAGAGGCTTCCTCTCTCGCTATGGTTTTGCCCATCGAAGCTCGACAGGAGAAAGACACTGGCCACATGTCTCTGCTTAGAGAGGCTCCCCTTTCGCTATGGTTTCGCCCATCGAAGTCCGACAGGAGAGAAAAACTGGCCACATGTCTCTGCTTAGAGAGGCTCCCCTTTCGCTATGGTTTCGCCCATCGAAGCCCGACAGGAGAGAGACACTGGCCACATGTCTCTGCTTAGAGAGGCTTCCACTCTCGCTACGGTTTTGCCCATCGAAGCCCGACAGGAGAGAAAAACTGGCCACATGTCTCTGCTTAGAGAGGCTCCCCTTTCGCTATGGTTTCACCCATCGAAGCCCGACAGAAGAGAGACACTGGTCATTAGTGCGGAGCTTCTGTATTTATCCTGCAATTGAGAGAATTTCATCCTGTCTTTCTATTTCCCCCAAGAGAAAAAACACTGCGAGTGTGGGAAGAAAGAGGGGGACTCCGAGAATCAGTAAAAAGGATCATGCCACCCCCTCACATCTGTGTGTGGCTCGAGGGACCCCGCCCGGGCAGTGGATGAGTCATGGGGAGGAAGAAAGGGGCCTGTCCTGCACAATATTTTTAATTACGTGTGTATTTTTTGGTGGGTGTTTTTTTATTATTTTACTTTATTTCAATGATGTTGCGATTTGGCGTGTGCGTGTGCATGTGTATGTATGGGGGAGTTTAACATATGCAGAGCGGTATCCAGCTCCCACCCTCCCACTAATTGTGATAGAGTCTGTGATTCTGCTGTCTGGGGGGCCAGCATTGATCCCCCCCCTCACACAGGCGGAAGGTTCTTGAACGCCTGTGGCCATTATGAAGTAGTACACCAACATACCACCATTCCCAGTATTGTACCAGAACCTTGGTTCAAAGGTAACTGCCTGCCCTACACCCTCCCCCCCCCCCCCTCCAACCAATACAGTTCCCTTGTGGACAGGCACAGCTGAGTGAGAGTAAAGAGGTAGATCAGCTTCTACTGAAATGCGTTAGTTGCTGTGTCATGCATGGTTCATCAGACAGGAATTGCAATGCAAGCACGTATGCAGGAGAGCTCCATTTCAAAGCTACAGGTATATATGGGGCACGTGAGTCTGTGCATATGACCTCCGTACTGCACACCTGTTGCAGAAATCACAAACTGCGTACTGCATCAAAAACTCTAAAATATGCACTCTAGTGACTCATTTGCATGAAATGTGTGTTTTTTGATTTTGTTTATGCTTGCTTTATCTAGGTGAGAAACGTATCGAGATTGACGGCTGTTTTCCAAGAGAAACCCGGCCAAGAGAGCAGCGAACATGAAGAAAAAATACATCATTAAAAATGAAAAATCACAACCATTAACATAGCGTGTGCATTCAAAGATACACAATTACAGGTCTTCATATACAGTACCACAGGCCTAATTAAGCACCTGAACCCATTTATGACAATGCACACATAGACAAACAAACAGATGCACCTACTCACACATGTACCTACCCGACGTCATACTGGCATGCATGCTGAGGCAGGCTTGGCACATGTGTCTTAACGTGCTGTTAAGTTGTGTTACAGAATCATGCAGTAATCAGGTCACAGATACTGAGATAGATAGATAGATAGATATCCATGAAATTAGATTAGATTTGAAATGGAACAGTGACTATGAGGTTAAAGTGTAGAAAAACTTTAATTTTTAATTTGAGGGTGTTTGCATCCATATCGGGTGAACTACACTGCTCAAAAAAAATTAAGGGAACACTTAGTCATCACAGCATAACACCAAGTCAATTAAACCAAACCGGTCATGCTGGATGATGTTGCAGGCAGCGTAACATTCGCCACGGCGTCTCCAGACTCTTTCACGTCTGTCACATGTGCCCAGTGTGAACCTGCTCTCATCTGTGAAGAGAACGGGGCGCCAATGGCGAACCTGCCAATTCTGGTGTTCTCTGGCAAATGCCAATTGAGCTGCGCGGTGCTTGGCTGTGAGCACAGGTCCCACTACAGGACGTCGGGCCCTCATGCCACCCTCATGGAGTCTGTTTCTGACAGTTTGGTCAGAAACATGCACACGAGTAGCCCGCTGGAGGTCATTTTGTAGGGCTCTGGCAGTGTTCCTCCTGTTTCTTCTCGTACAAAGGAGCAGATACCAGTCCTGCCGCTGGGTTGTTGCCCTTCTATGGCCCTGTCCAGCTCTCCTCGTGTAATGGCCTGTTTCCTGGTATTTCCTCCACGCTCTTGAGACTGTGCTGGGAGACACAGCAAACCTTCTTGCAAGGGCACGTATGGATGTGCCATCCTGGAGGAGCTAGACTACCTGTGCAACCTAAATGGGCTGCAGGTACCGCCTCATGTTACCAGTAGCTACAAGGGCACTAGCAAAATGCAAAACTAGAGAAAAATCAGTCAGGAAGGATAAAGAGAGAGAAATGGTCTGTGGCCACCACCTGCAAAACCATTTACTTTTTGGGGGTTGTCTTGCTGTTGCCTCTCCTGTCCATCTGTTGTCACTTTAATTTGCACCAAAGCAGGTGAAATTGATTCACAATCGTTTACGCTTTTTAACTGGACAGATCGATATCCCAGGAGTTTAATTGACTTGGTGTTATACTGTGTTGATTAAGTGTATGTAGTAATTTTAGCCCTTTTTATACATAGTCCCTTCATTTTAAGGGACCAAAAAATGATTGGCTTCTCAGCTGTTTCTTGGGCAGGTAAGTTTCGTTTCATCGTTACTTCATGCACAAGAGAGCTAACAAAAGGTCTAGAGTTGATTCTAGGTGTGACATTTGCATTTGGAATCTGTTGTTGTTGTCTCTCAACATGAGGACCAAATAAGTGTCAATGCCTGCCAGTGAAGCAGGCCATCATGAGGCTAAATAAATCAATCAGACACATAGCCAAAACATTAGGGGCCACATGTATAAACAGTGCTGAGCAGAAAAATGCCCTCAGAAAGCCGCGTAAGCGAGTTTCCACACAGAAATTCAGATGTATAATATAACACGTGCTGTGAGAATCTGCGTACCTCTGCACACGATGGACACCATACATACACAATGTTTGGAGTCCGTGTGGTATGGCGACACCGTGATCGAAAGGCAGAGGTAGAAAATTCAAAACTTTTTAAGTAGATGTTCGACTTTCACCCTGAGCATTCTTTTACGCATTTTTTTACTCAGAGTTTTATACATGTGGCCCTAGGTGTGTATAAATAAACTGTTTGGTACATTGTTAAGAAGCAAGAACGAACTGTTGAGCTCAAGAATTGCAAACGACCTGGTAGACCATGGAAGACCAGTGTAGTGGATGCCAGAAGAATATTGGAATGGTAAAAAAAAAACTAAAAAAAACCTTTTCACCTGTTGAACAGATCAAAAATACTCTCCAAGATGTAGGCGCAGATGTGTCAAAGACTACCTTCAAGAGGGTTATCATAAGATGCAAACCCCTGGTAAGCCTCCGCAATAGAATGGCCAGGTTACAGTTTGCAGAAACGTACATTAATAAAAACCTCTAGAGTTCTGGAACAGTTATGGACAGATGAGACAAAGATCAAGCTGTACCAGAGTGATGGAAAGAGTGGAGAAAAGAAGGAACAGCTCATGATCTAAAGCATACCGCCTCATCTGTCAAACATGGTGGAGGTGTGTTACAGCTTGGGCATGTATGGGTGCCACTGGAACTGGCTCACTTGGGTTCTGCTGCAGGAATTCAGAAGTACGGGTGGAGGGTTATGCATAAAAAAGGCTACAGTTGCTACTATTGGACTGCACTGTATGTGGGTTTGTGTGTGCGCGTGCCTTTTTGTGTGTCTAAGATATGTGCTGCTATAGCCACCACTCCTCACTGTGCAGTAACTCTGTATAGATTCATCTTGCAGTGACGTATTCCTGTGGGTTTATGATGGGCTTAATGCCACTGAAATATTTAATTACTCTCTGCGCAGTGATATGGCATAAGTGCCAATCATTTATCTATTCAAATAAATAATTAAGCCTCTCATTTATTTTAAACTAGGGGGATGTTGCTTGTTTGTATTAAAAATATATATTTGACAGCTTGTCCATGCAGGCCAGCAGATACCAGCCGTGAGTCACATATTTGTTGCTGTACAGTGGACTGTGTTGCTGTACGGTGGACTGTGGATGGCAGTGTGAAAGGCAATCACAGATGCTACTTGTACAGTTAATAATGGTGATTCATCGCCATGTGAATATGCATTTCAACTGTGCTAGCTATAGCCTGACAGAGTCTGGAAGTGGGACATGTTATGGGGTAGTTTTATATTCATGGAGACTTAAATTTATCAAGGGTGACGGAGGAGGATGACAAGTCTCACGTGGAGGTAGAGGGAGAGGGGAAGGAGAAGAGAGATATGAAAAGAGAGGAAGAATTTAAAGAATAAAATTTTTATATGTCAACTTGCACACATACGAAATAGTATTAATTAGTGTGGCATGCACAACATATTTTTTGCATGTTGTGCAAGGTTCCAAAATAACATGTACGGAAACAAAAATGTGCACAGTTCTTATTTAGAAATGCATATGTCACATTTCAGAGTTTATTATATGTCAAAATTGCCCATGCTTGTGGGAGCTTTTTGCAAGCATGCTTTCTCTCCCCCAGGGGTAGAGAGGTTTTCTCTCTCTCTCTTTCTCTCTCTCTCTCTCTCACTCTCACACACACGCTTGCTCTCTCTTTCTCTCTGTCTTTCCACAGTGAGTGATTGCATTATTTATACAGGTCTGGGAAAACTCCTTGGGTGCAAATCCATCACTTTTTAATTTCTTCTGACCTGTTCATCTACGCGATGGTTCCTCTTGTCCTCAGGCCTTTCTCCTTTCTCTCTATCTCTCTATCTCTCTTCCTTTTATTCCTCAAACAAAGACTAAATATGAAATAACTGAAGTCTCTTTTTTTCCTTCTCTCCCTCTCTTGGTGTTGACCTCAAACAGAAAATATTTATCTAATTTATTCAGCCCGTCTTCCTGTGGTTTGTTAAGTTTTCCTCAACATTCCCCCTTCTGTTATCCCTCATGGATTCCACTCCATTTTCGCTTCAGCCAAAGATAATAACATTGGGACCGGAAGTCGGTGTTGCCACTTTCAGAATAAAAAGCAGCTCTCCGCCAATCACAGAGCACATTGGTTAAGAAGAGACAACAGAGATTGGGGAATGCTTCCCGGGAGGCCTTCAGGGATAATGGAAATGTAGCCAAAAGGTATCCACAAATTACTGTTGGCTTTGTTCCATTTATTGCTACCATCGTACTCCATGATTGCTGGAGATCTCTATTAATGTGTTAATCATTTCAGATGACTGAAATGAGTGAAGTCAGATGACCCAGTGAAACCAGTGGTGAGATAGCCTGTGTCTGCATATGCCTGCCACGCCTTATAGCAACAAGCAAAAATCTACAATGAATGAACAGATAGGGCTTTTGAGTGCCCTACCCAGGTGTGACACAGCACAGCATATGGATGTTGCCAATGCCGACCATGGAGTAACACAGGGCGACGTATGATTGGCTGTAATGTCACTCAGAGAGGGAGGTGTTTGGACAACAGAGTAACCGCCTTCCTGTGATCAATTTGGCACCTGTGGTTGGCAGTCTGGCAAAGTATCCACAGTAAAATGTTTGGCCACCAGTTGTAGTTGGTTATTATAAAATTGTGTAATTATGAAGAGAAATGGATTTGACAATATGAAGAACAATACTAGTATGGCTGGTATGCCATCTGCCAAGTTATGATTGGATTTTTGTATAATAACGCAGCCTCCTTATACCCCAATTCGTCTTTTTAACAAGCTGATGCCTCTCGTTTCGGTCCACGTGATGGAAGTCTGACGTTACAAAGGCGTTTGACTCCTTTCTTGATATAGACTGATTGCTATGTTTCATCTTTGTCGGCTGGCGGGAAGGCGAGCGGTCTAGCGCTTCTACTTCTCTTCTGTCAAGTCATTCCATCTGACGCGAGACGAGACAGAAAAAATGGTCTCCGCGCCCGTTGTAGCTGGCACCCGCTTGTTGCACTCTACAAATGAAGAGGGATGCCGGGGGTTTCTATTCTTATCTGCATTCATGTCATGTGTTATTTTCCTTCAGCTGGAAGGAAAGTCTTCCGCTCAGAACGTCCGTTCACAGCAAGTCGGGGTGTCTTGTATTATCTCAACAGAGGGTGGCGCGTTTGAGCAAGATTTCTATCGGTGGTCCATATCCTTAAAACACTGCCTAAACAGTTGTTTGTGGCAACGGTGTTTTACTCAACCTTACAAGCTTCGCACTTCAATGTTGTGCAGTTTTTCAAGTTGCGTTTTGAAACGCTCTATTTACAGAGCATATTTGAAATACAGCTCGCCAAAGGCTTACAGTACTTCATTTCAAAACAATATAACAATTGAGAAGTTATAGGGGAACAACATTATTAAAATTATTTAAACAGCACTTTTAGGATCTCAAAGTCAGTCATAAACAGACAGATATCTTCTAAGACATGTAGTTATCATTTTTTGTTCTGCTTTTTTCATCCCTTTTTCTCTTAATCCTCTCCTCCGTTCCTTTTTGATATATAAGAACAAAAACAAACAAAAAAACGAAGCAAAAGTTGCTGTCTTTGCAGGTGACATTATATTTGACTCGCTCAGAATACAGTTAGCCGATATCAAACCTGAACGCTTTTCTCTATTTGGAAGATTCAGCTTTCTGGGTTTTGCAAGGCCAGAGTTGCAGCAGTTCACTTATGCACTATCGCAGATTAATTTATTGATTAGGTATGCAATACTTTAAAAGTCGAGTGCTTTTGATTTGGCAAGATAAGATATTCAATAGGAAATAGCTCATTAATGTTTGTTTTGGAAGCACTTCTGTGCATGGAAAATACTGTGTTTAAATTTCTGTGCTGTTTATACAGTGCCCTCCATAATGTTTGGGACAAAAACAATTTTTTTCTTGATTTGGCTCTGTACTCAATGTGATTTACTATATATAAATTACAGCACTTTTAAAAAACTTTTTATACATAGCCAACATACACCCCCCCCCTCAGGGGAACCATAATGTTTGGGACACATTAGTGTTACTGTATTAATGTATAGTAAATGCATGTTCAATTGTATGCAGACCAGGTGACTGACTTCAGAATTCATTTGTAAAGGTATATATGGGTTATTTTAATATAAAGGTATATATGGGTTATATTTGTATATTTTAATATGGAGTACAGTGAGTATGTGTGTGTGCATGCAAAATGTGCATGTGTATGTGCATAACATGTGTGCATTTATGTGTGTCTGTGACTGTGCAAGGGCATACAATACGTATGTTTGTGCGTGTACATTTTGTTGATTTGTATTGCGTTCTAAGTTGCAACCTAACTGCTAAAGATAATTAGAACATGAAATTTAGTACAGATGTTTACTGCATTGGGGTCACATGTGACTGCATTACGCTGATGTCATAATGTGCTTAAAGTCATGCCGTGTCCTGTACTGAATTAACAACAGGCACAAGGCAGATTCTCATGCAGTGCTCTCTCTCTCTTTCTCCCTCTCCTCTCTCTCTCTCTCTCTCTCTGGGAGAATGTACAAGTATGCTGTCATCCATTCATCCCTCTACTCCTGTTCCCCTCTTGCTCTCCCTCCCTGCACATGGCAGCCTGTGAAACCTGCCCGGAATTATTTAGTGTTCAAACGCAGCCCACCTCCACCCCTTATACGAACACCTATGTGTGTCTGTGCTTATGTGTGTGTGTGTGTGTGTGTCTCCTGGGGACTGGTACAGCAGAGCCTGATCATAGGTACAGCACATTCTTAGGCAATTAGTTATTCTTCTCAATGGACTTGTTTACTGCCCGTGCCTCCCTGGTTAATTCAGCAATGTTCCTCTCATCTCTCGGCTGGACAAATCTGCCCAAACCCCGCCCCCTGCCACTCACTCCTTCCCCCGGGCTGTGTTTCAGGTCCCAGTCACAAACATCTCCAAGATCTCATACTCCGGGTACTTATCTGATTTCCCACAGTTGGACGAATTTGTTTCGACTCGGGGCAGATGACTCTAAACTTACACGTCACCTTGGTCATCTGATACAGAACAAGCGCACCCATCTGATAACTATATGTCAAACAATTTCACAGAAATGGTGTGTATAGTGTTTTGGAAACGGAACACTCCCCCCTCCCCCTCCACCCACCGCCTGACTTGACACTCCTTTTATGGTTCTACTGCTGGTTTCCGATCGGCTTAGCCCCTTCTCGCGCCTTTTGAAGGCGGTGCGTGGACTACCTCACCCCTCCCTACGCACCTCCCTCTCTCGAATCAAATCAATGAAGGAATGAGAGAGATAGGCGAGAAAGAAGGGGGGGGGGGGGGGGTGTCATTGAATCGCGCTGTGCGTGTGTGAGTGTGTTTCTTCTCCCCTATTTGACAGCACCGCTATCCTCGCAGGCGTACTTGAACCGCACTGAACAGTGAGATGGGGACGCTACAACGCGCTCCCCTCTTATCTACCTGCTGATTGCAATTATCATTCAGCGACCGTTAGCTCTGCGGGTCTGTCGCAAAGACCGGACACGTTATTCGCTTCTGAATCCTTGACCTTTCCACATGAGCGTAAATAGAAGGAACCATATCTAAACCAACACTTCATATTATATTTTGGAATCTTTTGGTTTGCATGTGTTCTTACTGAATTTCTTCCCTTAATTTCAACTATACTCGGTCTCTGGAATGAGCTGTTTCTCTGCCAGCGTTGTTTCCATTTCAGTATGGGAACTGCCGTGTCCAAAAGGAAGAATCTAAGAAACGATGCGATATCTTCTGTGGCGGCAAAAGTTAGGTAAGTGGATACCCAACACTGGCTGGCAGACGCTGCCTTGTATCATTGGTTAGCGCAGGACCTAATTCCGAACAGTTTTGCACTGTGGGGAAGTTACGGTACCAAGAACAGGGCACAGTATCGTTTTCTTCAGTGCAATGAAGGACAGTTCTTTGCTGTGTATTCCTTTTGAGTATTTCTAAAGATTTGTCAATTAGTGACAGCAATATACACTTCTCAGGAATTGTGCTAAGGCAGTAGCTAGCTGCAGTGGTTACAGCGCTCACTCTTGGAGCAGATTCCTGCAATGCTGCTATTCGCGTAACCAGCTATGTAGGGATACATGACTAGAGTGCGCAAATGGCCTCGTATTATACGCTAAAACTTTGATTGCATGTCATTGCTTTCATCATTTGTCATCTGTCTGCGGACGTGGCTGACTTCTTCTGGGATTGCTAATGATCTTTCACTAGGGGAGAAGTGAAGGTTATGAGACGGGATTTTCTGAATAGGCTATCACAGGTGGGAACTGCTGGATTCGGTGAATATATATATATATATATATTAATACAGTCGTGGTAGACTTGAATTGACATGGTGCGCATTATTACTATTATGATTATTATTGTTAGTGGTGTCAAACTGTCATTGCTACCAAAGTCGACTGAGTGGTTTGTGTTGGTAGAGCAAAGGCGTTTAGCGCAAACGCTTTGATCAGCTCATCTTTCCAGATATAGGCTGATAGGGTTGAAAACAAAATTTTAAATACAAAAAGAAGGCATGCTATTTATTTTTAGATCTACGAAGGATTGTCGTTGCTATAAAATGTCTATAGACCGCGCGTTTGTGACTGGCCGATTTAAATGGATTTTCGATCAGTTGCAGGCTACCGTTTCTAATGTGTCCCATGCAGTCTCGTGGAATTGTCGAGTGGTTGCGTTTTATCAATAGCCGCTGCTAAGCGCTATTTTGGTTTTGGATATCAGCCTGGTAATCTATAAATTAATCAATCACTGTAATCGACTCAGACACCTTAAGCGTTCACACGTCACTCTGATTTGTGTATTCTGTGGGAGAAAAAACTGAAAGCAACAAAGCAATGACACACTTTATTAGTAGAAGAGTACAGCTTCTGGGCGCTTTCCAGGGCCACAGACCGAGGAATGAAGGAACAAGTACTTTCACAATAGGGTAGTGCTACAATTGATTGATCGCGCACATATATGATGACATACCGCATCATATCACGTTATTGTTTCAGTCCTGTTAGACGGTTGCCCTTATTTATTAGACTAGCCTATACGTAAAATCATTTTACAGTGCGTTTTGTCGGTTCTCCAGCATCCCATTCCCTTGACACTATGTAGTGTTCAGTTGTCTTAAGCATCAACGCCAGCGAGTGAAAACATTCTGATTTAACATCAGTGTCACGTGCGTGACATCATCCCGTAGCCCCAATGAGCACGTGGCAGCGCAATGAATCTAAATGTGCATGCAGGGTTTTTTTAAAATCCCAGTGAGATTGAGGATGAAATGAATTTGACTCTTTAGCCTCTGTCAAATAAAGCATGTTCTGAATCCTTTCAAGAGGGGTCACGGCAATGACCTTGGGTTGGGCTGCAAGGGGGTCGTTTTGTCTTATGGGAGGGGTGTGTGCTCAGAACCCATGTGGCTGTCCCACAGGTTTCCCATGCGTTTCTTCCTGCTATGTATGCAGTGTGGCACGCGCGTGTGCTGGTTTGAAAGCTTAAGCACTCCACTAGCACGCTGGGCTTGCGGTGGCATTGACGAGGTGGTGAGGAAACACGATCTCTTTCAGCAGCCAATAGCAGAGCGGCTGAGCTCCCCGCTGGCTGACTTCACACTGCGGTCCCAGGGTTTGGGAAGCGCAGAGGGAGAGCGCCCACAAACACACGTACACATACTCATTCACGCACACGTGCACACACACACGGACACACACACAGATGGATGGTCACTCACAGAAGTGCATATTTACAGACCGACAATAAAACAAACACACATACACATATATGTCACAAACAAAACACTAGTACAGACACAAAAATCCTTGAAGTAATGTTGTATTTTCTTACACCTCTTTCATACACACCACACACACACACTTAGGTCAACCGGTTTAATAAGCCATTTTAATTGGACACAATATTGTTTCTCTCTCACCCCCTCCCACCCTCCCTCCGGTTCTTGGGTTGTAACGATTTCCCATCAAAACCACTGGGCGGAACACTGTGAATAACGGAGCAGCCCGGCCATTGTTATACGCAGGGTCGGAGGTGCTGGGAACCTTGACCGCAAAGGAATTGGGTTCGAGTCGGTGTCAGCATCTGTGTGTGAAATTCAGCAGCTACATGCACGAGCGACTCCAGCACATCGCAGCCGCTCCGATCTGAAGGGCAGACAGGAAGTGATTTCTGCTTTTGGGAGCCTTTACATAACACAGATTCTCCCTGCCCTCTGTCGCATGTTATTTTGCAGCGCTCAGCCACAGCGCCTTTCTTTAGTTTACCGGGGTCCGCTGAATGCCAATGAGGACTTAAAGGGTGGAGAGGAGAGGCATTCCCCTCTGGGTGAATGTACCATAGTTTCATCTACCGGTGGTTTAGCCTGTCGTAACTTTAATCTTTAATACCTCGATTTGTATTTTTGCAAGCGTATCAACCTTGGCAAGACCCACCGCAATAAACAGCTGTCTTGTTTGGTGCATTAAGCCTTTGTCTACATTAGTGAATTAATGATGCTGCATGTACAGTGTGTGGTCTAAGAGTGATGTTAGCCAGGTCTGTGTCACTGTTGCTCATTTGTCCTCTTGCACTTTCATTCTGGGTAGGAGAGTGCTAAATGAATGTAAAGTAATGGTGTGGCAGAGTATTGTTTGTCGTCCCAAACCTGGCTGTTTTGTCAATGAGATTTTGGGGGAAGGGAGGGGCAGGGGGGGGGGGGTGGCTTGGCGGAGAAGGACAGCGGCCTGTGTGGGAGGCGGCTAAATGGTCTTTGGCAATGGAGATGGCTGTTGAAGGTCGGCGAAGGTTGTTTATGTCATCGAGGCTGAGTCATCGCCTAGCTCTTAGCGAGCGGGGCTTCCTCGTTCCGCCGTGATGTCATAAATGTACGCGCGCGTGCGAGCGCAGGGACAGCTGGTGTGCGCGTGTGCGTGTCCGGACTTGACGCGACAGATATGTGCCCATGGGTAGGTGACACCGTTGCTGTACCCTCCAATGTCCCTCCCCAAGCCCCATGACTCTGTTTTTATTCATGGTTTTGGGGAATGACAGCTGGCAGAGAGAGACTTGGATGCACATGATTGTGTTTATGTGTGTGTGCAAGTGTACTTGTATAGGCGTGTGTGTGCATACGCCACATTTAATGTGTGTTTTTGTGATTGTGTGTGCAGAGAGGGTCTTGAGAGTAGATGAGGATGGTACAAATGAGCAGTGTAAATTCCCCCTGAGCCCCCAATCCCTGAGCGAGTACCTTTGTGTGTGTTACTGCACTGCCCAGCAGTGCTCAAAGCCATGCTGAGAGTGGTGTTAAGCCATGCTGATGCTGAGAGTGGTGTTAAGCCATGCTGATGCTGAGAGCAGTGTTAAGCCATGCTGATGCTGAGAGCGGTGTTAAGCTATGCTGATGCTGAGAGCGGTGTTAAGCTATGCTGATGCTGAGAGCGGTGTTAAGCTATGCTGATGCTGAGAGCGGTGTTAAGCTATGCTGATGCTGAGAGCGGTGTTAAGCCATGCTGAGAGCGGTGTTAAGCACGCGTCTTTGAGGATGCGGGTGCCACATGCAGCACTGCGCTGAATTCCTGGAGATCCTTCCTCATCAGAGAATGTGTTAAACCTTCTGTACGCCCTCGACCCCTCCCCTCTCAGCCCGTAACACTGCCAGCGCCAGCTTTTTAACTATTTAACTTATTTATGGTGTGTTCCCCAATTTACTCCTAGCCAGCTCTAAATCTGGCAACCTACTCATCCATAAATTGAACATGTTTAATAATCCCCTCCAAATTATTACTATTCAGTTTTTAGAATAAAGACGCATGCAGTCTTTATTTATGGGGTACATGCTGTTGGAATAAGGGTGCATGCAGTCTTTATTTATGGGGTACATGCTGTTGGAATAAGGATGCATGAAGTCTTTATTTATGGGGTACATGCTGTTGGAATAAGGGTGCATGCAGTCTTTATTTATGGGGTACATGCTGTTGGAATAAGGGTGCATGCAGTCTTTATTTATGGGGTACATGCTGTTGGAATAAGGATGCACGCAGTCTTTATTTATGGGGTACATGCTGTTGGAATAAGGATGCATGCAGTCTTTATTTATGGGGTACATGCTGTTGGAATAAGGATGCACGCAGTCTTTATTTATGGGGTACATGCTGTTGGAATAAGGGTGCACGCAGTCTTTATTTATGGGGTACATGCTGTTGGAATAAGAATGCACGCAGTCTTTATTTATGGGGTACATGCTGTTGGAATAAGGATGCATGTAGTCTTTATTTATGGGGTACATGCTGTTGGAATAAGGGTGCACGCAGTCTTTATTTATGGGGTACATGCTGTTGGAATAAGGGTGCACGCAGTCTTTATTTATGGGGTACATGCTGTTGGAATAAGGATGCATGTAGTCTTTATTTATGGGGTACATGCTGTTGGAATAAGGATGCATGTAGTCTTTATTTATGGGGTACATGCTGTTGGAATAAGGATGCATGTAGTCTTTATTTATGGGGTACATGCTGTTGGAATAAGGATGCACGCAGTCTTTATTTATGGGGTACATGCTGTTGGAATAAGGATGCATGTAGTCTTTATTTATGGGGTACATGCTGTTGGAATAAGGATGCATGTAGTCTTTATTTATGGGGTACATGCTGTTGGAATAAGGGTGCACGCAGTCTTTATTTATGGGGTACATGCTGTTGGAATAAGGATGCATGTAGTCTTTATTTATGGGGTACATGCTGTTGGAATAAGGATGCACGCAGTCTTTATTTATGGGGTACATGCTGTTGGAATAAGGGTGCACGCAGTCTTTATTTATGGGGTACATGCTGTTGGAATAAGGGTGCATGCAGTCTTTATTTATGGGGTACATGCTGTTGGAATAAGGATGCATGCAGTCTTTATTTATGGGGTACATGCTGTTGGAATAAGGATGCATGCAGTCTTTATTTATGGGGTACATGCTGTTGAGCCATTACAAGGCACTCCCTCCAAAAGGTGATTTGCATTGCGTTCTTTTTTTCATAGTGTCGATTCAGTAGAAAAATAAATAATTGCCTCTGAAACATTTGATGAATTTGAACATGGGTTTGGAGTCTCGGGTCAGGATCACAAAGGAGCCCAACAGCATTACGCACAATCGGTTGTTGCCCAGCGGTGGGAGGGTTTAACTTGGCAGGGAAGACAGCATCTTGTCACACACCTGCGACTGCTGGACTTGACGCCCTCAAGTTCGCCTGTTGAGCCGCGTGTAAAGTGTCCTCCTCCAACTCATGTTTGTGCGAGCCCGACTCGCAAACCGCGGTGCGATAAGAAGCTGCGGCTGTTACCACGCCGACTGCATTTATCAACGCAGCGATCGTGCTTGTGCCGTTGTCGTCAGTGAGGAGAGGATATCTATACCTGTAGATAAACCCACTCTAGTAGGTTGAGGGTAATTGTGTAAGAGTTTGTCTGAAAATGCCTAATTAAATACACACAATGAACTCCCAGTAAATACTGCTGGGTGTGTTGTTGACTTATTCAATGCTTTGCTCCAGGGTGCAACAGCAGTGGGATCTGAACCCACAACCTTGTGCCGAGAGCCACATGTGAGGAGAGGGAAAAACTAGAAGGGGAGGGGTTGAAAAACAGTGTGCCCCTCCCACATTCCCTGCCCAATTGATCTGCTTTGCTCCACCCACCTGGCCCCACCCCTTTCTAGTGCCTATTCATTGATGGAAAACTAATTTGTCCATGCATTATATTCCTAAGCAGGCGGTGGCTAACCCCTGGTCTCAGGGAGCGACAAGGTCCGCTTGCTTTCATTGTTGCGCATAAAAAAACAATTACACAGTTTCTCTTACCTCACCAGGTTTTTTGGGTCGAAATTAATTGCTGATTATAACGCTAAAACATAAAACCAGCTGAGCCAGTGGCTCTTCAGGACCAGGCTTAGTGGTCCCTGTTCTAAATAAGGCTGTTCTCTACTGCCCCAGCTGTCGCTGGCGCGCGGCTCGGACTGCTATCACGCCGACTGCATTCATCAACGCAGAGATCGTGCTTGTGCCACTGTCGTCAGTGAGGGTGAGGTGTGTAACGAGGGCTGTTGCAACTTCCGGCGAGCTCCGAGCGTTTCGTTCTCCGTCCGAGGGACTTGTCATTCAGTTCAGAGTCGGTGGGTTGGAGGTGCAACGTGAGGCACTCCCCTGTATTTAAAGAGCTGAGAAGTCAGGGACTCGGATGAGTCATTGCACATGCTGATGCTTTCCTCATTTGTAAGCACAGAGAACAGAAATGCGCATTTTGCTGTCACTTGCCGGCTGGGACTCGGGTACAAATTGGACACCACGCACATTTGAGAAACACCGGCATGACTCAACACATGGTAGATCTAAGGTGCCAGCATCACTCTAATTCCCTCCGGTGAGATTCCTTCTTTGTGTTAACATCATGCTCCCATTCAAAGATGGCTGTTAGTTTGATAACAAGCTTAACTGTGGCTGTCCGGCTGTGCCCCTTTACCCTGACTAGCCTGAGGAATCCCAAGGGGATTAGAAGGGCACAACAGAAGCACCGTGCCGAAGCCCACAAATGGTTGTGGAAAGCACTCAAAGCACTGACACATGCTAACATACCGACATACACTCAAAGCACTGACACATGCTAACATACGACATACACTCAAAGCACTGACACATGCTAACATACGACATACACTCAAAGCACTGACACATGCTAACATATGACATACACTCAAAGCACTGACACATGCTAACATACCGACATACACTCAAAGCACTGACACATGCTAACATACGACATACACTCAAATCACTGACACATGCTAACATACGACATACACTCAAAGCACTGACATATGCTAACATACGACATACACTCAAAGCACTGACACATGCTAACATACGACATACACTCAAAGCACTGACGCACTATAACATAAAACATACACTCAAAGCACTGACACACGATAACATAAAACATACACTCAAAGCACTGACACATGCTAACATACGACATGCTAGCTTATCTGACATTGATACGACTGTGACAATACGGCCATTGACCATCATAATAATTACACAGATTACAGATGTCATCTGCTACACAATAAGATCAATATGGACTGAGAGAGCACTGTGCTGTGTCTACCGTGTCTCACTGAAGTACAAACATCATTATTACCCTCTAGTAAAACATGTTATATTGGTAAAAAAAGAAGAAGAAGAAAACCACAGTAAAACCAATCCAGAAATGACTAAAGCTAAATTGTAGATGTGGAAAAAGCAAAGTCTCATTCAGCCAAATATGTTCAGCAAATGTAGCCGGGCTTACATGCTCCACAAACTTGCAGAAAGCAAATAAGCGATTAGGTTTATAAAGGGAGAAAACCGTCCTGTGCCGGGATGTATCTCCCTTTATTTCTGGATGCTACTCAACCTGGGGAAGGGAAGGGGAGGGGAGGTAGCTACAGAGCACTCAACCTGGGACAGGGGAGGGGAGGGGAGGGGAGTTAGCCACAGAGCACTCAACCTGGGGAAGGGGAGGAGAGGGGAGGTAGCTACAGAGCACTCAACCTGGGTAAGGGAAGGGGAGGGGAGGTAGCTACAGAGCACTCAACCTGGGTAAGGGAAGGGGAGGGGAGGTAGCTACAGAGCACTCAACCTGGGTAAGGGAAGGGGAGGTAGCCACAGAGCACTCAACCTGGGGAAGGGGAGGGGAGGGGAGGTAGCTACAGAGCACTCAACCTGGGTAAGGGAAGGGGAGGTAGCCACAGAGCACTCAACCTGGGACAGGGGAGGGGAGGGGAGGGGAGGTAGCTACAGAGCACTCAACCTGGGGAAGGGGAGGAGAGGGGAGGTAGCTACAGAGCACTCAACCTGGGTAAGGGAAGGGGAGGTAGCCACAGAGCACTCAACCTGGGACAGGGGAGGGGAGGGGAGGGGAGGTAGCTACAGAGCACTCAACCTGGGGAAGGGAAGGGGAGGGGAGAGGAGGTAGCTACAGAGCACTCAACCTGGGGAAGGGGAGGGGAGGGGAGGTAGCTACAGAGCACTCAACCTGGGGAAGGGAAGGGGAGGTAGCCACAGAGCACTCAACCTGGGACAGGGGAGGGGAGGGGAGGGGAGGTAGCCACAGAGCACTCAACCTGGGGAAGGGGAGGAGAGGGGAGGTAGCTACAGAGCACTCAACCTGGGGAAGGGGAGGAGAGGGGAGGTAGCTACAGAGCACTCAACCTGGGACAGGGGAGGGGAGGGGAGGGGAGGTAGCCACAGAGCACTCAACCTGGGGAAGGGGAGGAGAGGGGAGGTAGCCACAGAGCACTCAACCTGGGGAAGGGGAGGGGAGGGGAGGTAGCAACAGAGCACTGAACCTGGGAAAGGGAAGGGGAGGTAGCTACAGAGCACTCAACCTGGGGAAGGGGAGGGGAGGGGAGGTAGCCACAGAGCACTCAACCTGGGGAAGGGGAGGAGAGGGGAGGTAGCCACAGAGCACTCAACCTGGGGAAGGGGAGGAGAGGGGAGGTAGCCACAGAGCACTCAACCTGGGGAAGGGGAGGGGAGGGGAGGTAGCCACAGAGCACTCAACCTGGGGAAGGGGAGGGGAGGGGAGGTAGCTACAGAGCACTCAACCTGGGTAAGGGAAGGGGAGGTAGCTACAGAGCACTCAACCTGGGGAAGGGGAGGGGAGGGGAGGTAGCTACAGAGCACTCAACCTGGGACAGGGGAGGGGAGGGGAGGTAGCCACAGAGCACTCAACCTGGGGAAGGGGAGGTGAGGGGAGGTAGCCACAGAGCACTCAACCTGGGGAAGGGGAGGAGAGGGGAGGTAGCCACAGAGCACTCAACCTGGGGAAGGGGAGGGGAGGGGAGGTAGCTACAGAGCACTCAACCTGGGTAAGGGGAGGGGAGGGGAGGGGAGGGGAGGTAGCCACAGAGCACTCAACCTGGGGAAGGGGAGGGGAGGGGAGGTAGCCACAGAGCACTCAACCTGGGGAAGGGGAGGGGAGGGAAGGGGAGGTAGCTACAGAGCAACTACAGTAGGTGAGTTAGTGGAAAAATGTGGAGGTATTGCTTTCTGCTCCCTATTTTTTAATAAGTATGCAAAACGGTGACAAATCATTCTGGAATGTTCCTTCTGGGGAAAAAAAGGGGGCAGACGTTGGGAATCTTTCCAAGGAAGTGACAGTGTGTTATTCATTACATCTTGTAATTTCTTGTGAGTTGTGTTTCTGTTTGTCCTCTGAAGGGTAATGGAGGATGGGGTGAAATAGAATGTCTGCACTGATGAACAGAGAGAGGGATGAATGGCTGTATGATGCGGTCATCCAGTAAGAGGGATGAGCAGCAGATTAACATGCACACACACACACACACATACGTCCACACAGGCAGTTAATGCGTAGGAACACACACACACACACATACACACAAACACACACACACACATGCAGACACATCCACAAAAACACTTAACACATGCACATAGGAACACAGCAGCATTCAGTAGCACACATGTATCTGAACACACGTACTCACCACATAACATTGTGTTTGATGCTGTGGAGTCTGAGCACGGTTGTTTCATAAGGGAAAAGTGACTAGGGCGTTGGGGCAGGAAGGAAAACATAGTCAAGAATCAGGGGCATGTCTGATTTAACTTTGGACATGCCTAATGGTGCACACAGAGATTGGGGGCGTGGTCTAATGATGCAATTAGAAATTGCGCAATGCCTGCTGTTGCAAGTACGGGTTTGGGGGGCGTGTCCGTTGATGACATTATGTTGCCCTTTTGGGGGGTGTCTAATGTTGAACGCAGGGACTCGAAGTTTGTTTGATGGTTTAAGTGTCGATTGGTGGCACACTCTATAACACATCCAGGGACTGGCCGTGTGTGTGTCTGGTGATGTAAGATTACATTTGGGTCACTATCCGAGGTACAATATCAGGTATTGGGGGATGTTTGTTGTGACTCTAGGAGGGATGACAGTGTGGGTATTATGTAGGTAGTGTGTATTTGGGGCGTGGGTGTAGATGAGCGCAGAGATTGGGGCGTACGGGCTGAGATGAGGGTGCACTGGTTGAGGAGAATGGATGATGCTGTGCTTGAGTTGGAGATGTGGAGAAAGGGAGGGAGGGATGGAGGAAGAGGAGGAGGATGGGTGAAGGTTAATTGCCCCACTGGCCGATGGCTGCTCCATTGGTCAGCTGTGTGGATTGCCATGAATGCCTCTTTATGAACTTCAGCAGTGAAGACGGATGAAAAACTACTGAATGGGGGGAAGCAAAAGAGAGAGAGAGAGAGGGAGAGCGAAAGAGAGAAAGAGAGAAAGAGAGAGAGAGAAAGTAATGAAACACGCCAATAGAAAAACTGAAACTGAATAATGAGGTAGAAATGGAGTTAGCTAAAACAGACAGAAAAAGATAGGCAATAAGGGAGCGATGCATTATAAGCACACAATTCATTATAAACTCCACTGCACATACTGTATTATTGTACTGTGACTAATATACTAATAATAATAATTATTATTATTATTATTAATATAATTATAATAGTAATAATATATTTTCCTCTCTGTGTCTGCATCTTTATTTCACTGTTTTTCATCCTCACTTTTTTGATTCTGGCGCTTCTCTCTCCTTCCTTTCTGTCGCTCTCTCCGTCTCCTCCCTGTCTATCTGATGTGGGGGAGTACGCTAGCTCATTGGTTTCTGAACCCTCCCGGTCGACGGCGTTCAGCTCTGCGCTTTCATACCTTGCAGGGTTCCTCTTCAAATGATATCAATGTTTTATCTCTCCCTGGGAGAGACTTACCTACCCCAGCTGAGGGCTGTTGGGAAATATTTCTGCTTCTTGGGGAGAGCTGAGTGTTATTACCAAAACATTTCCCTGGAGACAGAGAGGGCAATAAACCCCTAATTTAGAGGTACCAGGCAGACAGTGTGCACATTGGCGCCATTACTCTCAAATATACATGTGCTGTAAACTAATACGTTTTAAGTATTTTTTTTTAGCAAGACAAATATATTCTCTGTAGGCTCATTTTATAGCTGCTGCTGAAGAGCCTTCCAAGCCAATAAATCGCAATCTGCTTTGGTAGTGCTGTCGCTTCCTGAAGATACTTTAGCCTATGGGAGAATGAGAGGGAGAAGGTGAAGAACAGAGAGAGAGAGAGAGAGAGAGAGAGAGATGCACTGTTGCATACCTCCTGCAGCTTCTAGAATTTACTTTGAGTGCTACACGTGCCAGCCGAACTTTAATAATTAAGGGTGCTGTCATGGGAGAGCATAAAGTCTGAGATATGAGTCTGGAAATACACCATTGGTTTAGCAGAGCCTTTACACTACACCCCTGACAGTCTGCCCAGGCGTAGTGTGTATAAGACTGACTGTGTGTTTATGCGTGTCTATGTGTGAACGGGTCCATGTGTTCGTCTATATGTGGGTGTGGGTTTGTGTGAATTTACGTGTATGCATGTGTGAATGCTTGTGTTTGTGAGTGAGTTTGTTGAGCGTGTGCACATATGAGTGTGTGTGTGGTTGTGTGTAAGAGCACCTGTGTTTGTCTGAGTAAGAACATTTTCCTGTGTGTACATGCCTGTCTGTGTGTGTGTTTTAACATGATAGAGAAAGTGTGTGTAGTACAAAGCCTTGTTTGAAAATGCTAAAAGGGTAGTGTCACACTAGTGAGGATGCTGAATTTAAGGAGCACACACACACACACACGCACACACACACACACACACACACACACTCTAAACAGGTGTGATGCTGGAACTGAAACATGAGCATGATGAATAATTAATGAAAGGAGTTGAATGACTGAAATATTTTTCTCATGATGGAGAGTCATGAAGAGGACGATATGGTACAGTCTACATTTTTCCTTCTTTTCTATGTTGTTATTCTCAGACAAACCACTAACCTGCTAACGTTACTTAATTAAAAGGTGGATGCTAAGTGGTCTTTCAGATGTACCACCCCGTCCCTCTGAATTGCATATTATACAACTCTTCTTTAGACTTTCTTTTTACTTACCAGCTAGTTTAATATCACAGACTGTAACATGTTCAACCCACTTGATGATTTGCTGCGTTAGATCCCTCATTACCATCCATTCCACTTTTAGTGGTGGCAGTCGCCGGCCAGCGAAGGATGGGCACCCCCTCTCTAGCCAGGTTCCTTCTGAGATTTCTTCCCATTGGGGAGTTTTTTCTCGCCACTGTTTGAGGGTTTTCTTCCCACCTGGGAGTTTTTACCTCATTTGCTGTTTGGGGGTTCAGGCCTGGTTCTTGCCCAATTTTCCTTTTGCTTCTCTGTACAACGTCTTTGTGACAGTTCTCTATAAAAAGCGCTATACAAATAAAATGGAATTTAATTTAATTAAAAGCTTTTGCTGACTGTATTATTTCAGTCCTGATTGCCAAGAGAGATATTTGCATGTGGCTGTAATTACTGGATGTTAGTAGCCAGCTGATTATTCACAATTGTAAAACAAGAGAAGCCTCCTGAGCACATCATCTGGTCTCATCACAGTGATTCCTCAGTCGTAATATTCTTGTTGGCTAGCATTCCTTCACCTGATATTTACTCTGTTCTCCTTTCTGTGGCATTACCCACGATGCATTGCGCGGTAGCTCTTTTTCAAAATCAAGTGTCAGTTGGAAGGGAAATTATTTCTTTTTTTTTTGCGTGCTCTTTCCCCTTTGTAATTTTACCCTCTGTGTGTCCATTCTATGAGACTTCCCCATCTCCTATCTTGAGTTATTTTGCTCTTTCAGGTTTGATTATTAGGCTCTCCTATTGTAAAGGACTCTGTGAAAGTAAAAAAGCGCATCTCCTTTGTACATTCAATTCATTGATGAATGTTTGTGTTTGTGTGTTTTATGTGTATATGTGGTAGGTGTATGTGGTCTGTATATGCCTGCGATTGCGTGTGCATGTGGTGTGTGTATGTGTGCGACTGTGTTTAAATGGTGTTTGGGAGTCGATGTTGTCATCGCCATACAGTACAGGAGAAGAGATGTGTGTATGTGTGTGAGTGGGTGCAGGAGTAGAGGAAGTGTGTCTGTGGGGGAGGACATCACGGAGGATATCCTTCTGTCACTGTGTAAGCCTGTTGGTTCCACCAGAAGAAAAGAGACAGAAATAGACAGAATAAAAACACTGCAAAGATATAAGAACAAGAGGTTCTTGTTCTTATATCACAGAACAGTGTCTCTAGTGTGGCTTCCTTTCTATACACAGTTGTTTGGATGATGTGTTTGCTTCATACTGTAACAATTTGCGAGTATCACAGAGCTTTTTTCAACCAAAATTCAAATGAACCAATATCCCACCACTGTATCTCACCGCTTTGGCTGTGAATAAGCCTCTTAATCTGCCTGTGTGTTCATATTTCTACCCACCCCTCTCTGTTCTGTCTCTCTGCTGGTAAGCAAACCCACTCCGGTCTGTCAGCCATTTTGGGGCATCCAACAGGTTGCAGGACAGACTGCTGTTCCAGTTCTAAGGGCAAAGTACCATACTACTACTACTAATAATAATGCAAACATGAATTGAGTTCACACATACTACTACTACTACTACTACTACTACTAACTACTACTACTACTACTGCTCATACTACTACTACTAATAATAATGCAAACATGAATTGAGTTCACACATACTACTACTACTACTACTACTACTACTAACTACTACTACTACTACTACTACTACTACTACTACTACTGCTCATACTACTACTACTAATAATAATGCAAACATTAATTGAGTTCACACATACTACTACTACTACTACTACTAACTACTACTAACTACTACAACTACTACTACTACTACTGCTGCTGCTGCTCCTACTACTAACTACTACTGAATACTACTTACTACTACTACTACTAATAATAATAATAATAATAATGCAAACATGAATTGAGTGGTTTCCAAATAAAAAGGAAACAAAGGAATAACTCATTTAAACAGACATGACAAAGCAAGCTATAGAGAATAATGATCAAGGTCATAAAAAGACATTAAACAGTAATAAAATAACCAAATAATGAAAGTAATGCAGCAATAAAAAATTATACATAGCTAAAAAGGCAAGTGAAATCCTGAAATGTGCAAAACTGCTCTATATACAACTCTAGCTGTAACGGCAGCGTGACACACACGCACACACACTCGCAGCGCTATGCGGCTATATTGGGTGCATGACCCCTGACACACGCACACACACACACACACACTGTGACGATGGCTGCCCCTGTTGATGCCGTTGTGCAGTAAAGTCATTCTGAGCCGGTTGCCGTAGGAGACGGTGATTGAGTGGCACCTGAAGAACAGTGATAAAGGGTCACACAAGACTCATTGCTTCCTGTCCTCTGTCACTCTCAGCCTAATTCACGTGTACAAACTCAGGAAAACGGCAAGGAAATGTCCTGCGGAGATGGTGTCTGTTTCTTTAGGTGTCCAAAAAAGAGCAGTATTCAACCAGGTGCTGCATTGTCTTGACTTTCAATTGACTGAGTTCAGCTATCTGAGCAAGTTTTTGTGACTTAGATTGGGGGACTGGCACTAACTATCACACTGTGATAACCTGTTTTTGCAACTATTAATTGTTTTGCAAATGCGAGTGTGTGTACAGCAGTCTTACAGTAAGAGTTTGTAAAGAACAGTTATACAGGAACAGTGTTAAAGTGAGAGTGCTGTAAGGCAGTGTTACAGTGATAGTGTTGAACAGCGGTGTTACAGAGGGTGTTGTACAGCAGTGTTACAGTGAGAGTGTTGAACAGCAGTGTTACAGAGTGTTGTACAGCAGTGTTACAGTGAAAGTGTTGAACAGCAGTGTTACAAAGAGTGTTGTACAGCAGTGTTACAGTGAGTGTTGAACAGCAGTGTTACAGTGAAAGTGTTGAACAGCAGTGTTACAGTGAGTGTGTTCAAAAGCAGTGTTACAGTGAGTGTTTATCAGCAGTGTTACAGAAAATGTTGTACAGCAGTGTTACAGAGTGTTGAAGAGCAGTGTTACAGTTAGTGTTGAACAGCAGTGTTACACAAAGTGTTGTACAGCAGTGTTACAGTGAGAGTGTTTTTCAGCTGTGTTACAGAGAGTGTTGAACAGCAGTGTTACAGTTAGTGTTGAACAGCAGTGTTTCAGAGAGTGTTGAACAGCAGTGTTACAGTGAGTGTTGAACAGCAGTGTTACAGTGAGTGTTGAACAGCAGTGTTACAGTGAGTGTTGTTCAGCAGTGTTACAGTGAGTGTTGTACAGCAGTGTTATGTGAGAGTGTTGTTCAGCAGTGTTACAGTGAGAGTTGTTCAGCAGTGTCACAGCGAGGCTCAGTATCCCGTATGTCTCGTTGCAGAGCAGCCAGAGCGTTTGGAGAGTACCTGTCCACTCACCCGGAGAACCGCAACGGATCAGGTGTGGTGACCTTGCCTTGCTTTTCTCCCTCCTAGCCCTTCTCTCTCCTTTCTCCTCTTCTCTATTTTACATGGCTGTCAGGTCACCCCATCCTCCAATCTCTCTTTCCCCAACACTCTCTGCTCAGACTTTAGACCTCCTTTCTCCTCTCATTCAAAAAAGTGCTTTACTGGCAACTCACTTTATGGAAGCCTTGCCAAAATGCTGAGCTCATAAGACTAATGACCCTGTCTCCTTTCTCTCCCTGTTTCTCTCTTTTTCTTTCCCATCCTACCTCTCTCTCTCTCTATCAATCTGAAGATCACCTGCTGTCTGACACCTACATCGGCCAGGACTCTGACTCCCCGGATAACGGGCGAACCGAAACCAGCAGCCTCCACCCATCAAACCCCGCCCCCACGCCGCCAATCGGTGAGCCGGGACTGAGCAAGCCGCCACACACCACGCCCTCCGATCGCCGCCTCTCTCTGGAGTGCGGGTTCCCCAGACAGGGGCCGCAGCAGAGGGGTGGGGTCTACACCATCACCGGGGAGGGAGGCATGCTCGGGGGCCGAGGCAGCAAAGAGAGCCTGGAGCTGGAGGTTCTGAAGGCGGGGCGGGACCAGAGGCAGGCCCCACCCCCTACCTCTTCTTCTACCTCCTCCTCTCCGCCCCAGCACCACCGGCAGCGGCACGGCGGCGGGGCTGACGGCGGGGGCGGGGCCGCCACCCCTCACCACGGTAACCATCACCACAGCAGCCACCAGCACGCCCACCGCCATCACCACCACCACGGGCACCAGCCTTCCCAGCCCCTGCAGAGCTCGGTCAGCGCCCATAATATCGGGGCTTGGGGCGAGGCCGACTGCAAGGAGGGGGGCTCCAGGGAGGAGTGCACCCTGGGGTGCGAGGCCTGTGGGAGTGGAGCCCCCTCCCACAGCCAGCGCTCCCTGGATCTAGAAAGCGCCTCCCGGGACACAGGCAAGCAGCATGGCGGCTTAGCGGGGTTAGAGAGGGGCAGTGTTGATTAGGCAGCGGGGTTAGAGAGGGGCAGTGTGGATTAGGCAGCGGGGTTAGAGAGGGGCAGTGTGGATTAGGCGGCGGGGTTAGAGAGGGGCAGTGTGGATCAGGGGGAGGGGATAGAGGGGATGGGAGGGGCAGTGTGGATCAGGAGGAGGGGATAGAGGGGATGGGAGGGGCAGTGTGGATCAGGGGGCGGGGTTAGAGGGGATGGGAGGGGCAGTGTGGATCAGGGAGAGGGGATGGGAGGGGCAGTGTGGATCAGGGGGCGGGGTTAGAGGGGATGGGAGGGGCAGTGTGGATCAGGGAGAGGGGATGGGAGGGGCAGTGTGGATCAGGGGGAGGAGATAGAGGGGATGGGAGGGGCAGTGTGGAACAGGAGGAGGGGTTAGTGGGGAGGGAAGAGAGATAGAGGTGCTGGCTGAGCGGCCATTTGGATGTTGTCCACAGCTTCTGTATTTGCGCGACTCCCTTCCTTCATCTCTCCTGACTCTCTCTTTGTGCCCTTGTCCCTATTTCCATCATGTACTGGAGTAGACTTTGCAGGGGGGGTGTGGTTATCTGTTGGTTTGTGCATTTTTGTCTCTTCGGAGCATTGAGAAGCTAGCTTCGTCCCCCAGCACCGCCCTAGCCCTGCCCCCAGCTCCGCCCCACCACTGACCTCCTGTCCTCCCCTCTGCAGATGACAACAGCTGGTTCCCCAAGGAGAACATGTTCAGCTTTCAGACTGCCACCACCACCATGCAGGCGTGAGTATCAGCCTAACTCCTCCTGACACACATGTATACACACACAGTAATCTCCAATCCCCGATGGCTGCTTTACTCTCCTCTTTCATTGGAGAGGCCAATACAATTTGCCTTTAAAACACTGCCCCTTACAAAAATGTAGGCCTTCTGGCAAAATATTTTCACATGCAAATTAGCTTTGTGGAAACTGCCATTCACTTCTGGCAAAGTTTTTATTCACCACTACTGGCAAACTCTGGCAACATTTTCTGGTAAACAATTTAGTTTGTGGCAAATGCACTACATATTAGCTGCAAGTTTGCAGCAAACTATCCAGTTTTGTAAGTGGCGCCCTCTCTTTTAAACTGTCCCTTATTCTCTTCTCTTATTTTCTCTCTTTCTCTCTTTCTTTAAAGTGGACCCTGTATGATTGTGTTTGCCCGTGTATTTATTTATTTTTGTTTGTATTTTTAATTATCGGTGACAGTCTTCAATTAAAATCATGACATGACTAAAAGATTGTTTGCCAGCGGGCTACTTTTTATTAGCAAACCCAGTAGGTGGGTCCAATACAACTTTCCGCATTTAAATTACAAGACAAAAAGCAAAGTTTAAATAAAATAATTTAAACGGCATGTAAAAATGAGGGGAATTTTCTTTTTCTGCTTTTCCTCTCTTGCACGCCTCTCTCCCTCTGGACCACTCTGCAGGATTTCGTAAGTACCCCTCTGTCCCCCTCTGTCCCCCTCTGCCCCCCTCTGCCCCCCTCTGCTGCTCTTTGTATGAGAAGACCCCTCATATGTGTCCTGTAAAGGCTGGCTCCCCTGCCAAAAAAAACCCTCGCAGCCTCCCTAACCCGTACTACGCCCTCCCCTTAACCCGTACCTCCCCACCCTCAGACTGAGTGTTTGACCTTACAGATGGCGGTACCATTGCAGCGCGCTCTCAACTCCCCTAAACCCCGCCCCTCTGCCCCTCCTCTCCCTCACAGAGATGCAGTAGCTGGCGCGGGACAGCCAGCGTGTGTAGCCAGGGGCGTGGTAGTGGGGGGAATGGTGAGAGAGACTACCCAAGGCGAGGGAGGGGCCCTCACAAGGCCTGGATTAAAGAGCTTGCATTGGGAAGGGGGCCCACAGAGGCTGCGTTTGCACATGCTACGTCCTTGTGTGTAGCCACAGCATGGTTCAGGTCATTTTTCATCGAAACGATCACCTCGAGACCTTTCCACCGACTCGACCCTTTCAGACGTGTTTCACCGGCAACAAACTACACAGGAGCCACAGCGGAGAAGGGCAGGATTATCTCAATGTCCTTTCAAAATTTTAGGACAGAGAGGGGCACCTGAGCACGCGTTATGTCCGAAGCTCGCCCCATCAGCCGTCGCTTCTGTTTTCTCCGGGATCTGCTCGGGCAGTAGTTCGCCGGTCGACCAGAAGGGGGGGGGACGCCGGTGTGCATTGTGACACGGGCTAACCTCCCTTTCTGAGAGACCAATCACTGGTCATGTTATTGGTTTTGCACACGCTAAAAATCTGAGTAAATCGGGCCCACTGTGACCTCCCTCCCTCTGCGCTGCACGGCCGGTAGGCTCTTGCGTTTGAGCGAGGCGTTTTAGACAAGGAACGACGGCGATGCCAGGTGTTAATCCAGCTTTCGCTGCCTGCCTTCATTTAATGAACCGTTTCACAGGCACGTCAAGAGTTATTGATACTCTGTAATTTGGGCAGAAAGCGGTGAGTTTAATGGTATTGGTTAATTTGCTTTCTCCAGCTGCGGGGGGAAAGAAAAAGTCGTACACGGTACGACCGCGCACACGGTGCGAACAAAAACGACCCAGCCCGGTAAGGACAGACGATTGATTTGCTTTCACATTTACAAAGTGTGCACTGTGATTATAGAGAGGCAGATCAATCAAAAATATCTGCTCATGCATCACATCGAAACACGAGGCAAGGAGATGATGAGAAACAAGAGAACCCATGATTTAATAATGAAACCGTAAGACAAGAGCTAATACATATTCCAGTTTAATTATAGCTTCATGGATCAGTCAAATGGTTCACATGCCCGGCAATGGCTGTATTCTCTTTCTGTTTGCTCTACAGATGTCGTCTCATAAAGGAATGTACAGTATTTCAGTTTTTCGCAAACTCTTATTCATACGGCTGGTTTTTAAGTGATGTATTAATTTTATTTAGTTATGTATTTGACAGGGTGATTGAACAGTTGCAGAAAAGAGTTCATCTGTGTTCTCTGGGCATGTTTGAACGATATCACAGAAGAGACTAATGTAAAAAAAAATGCACAAAGCACGTTAGTCAGACAAACTCACCCAGCAGTGTCATCTGGGTGATGAATCCATCGCCTTCTGGTCACCAGTCAATTTTTTTCATTCTTGTGTAGTCGAGACAGTTTTTTTATGAAAATCGGAGATAGCGGATGTGGCCTGAGATTCCCGCATCCGGTTCCGCTTCCCCGATTTCCACCTCCGATTTTTATTGCTCTCTTTACACCCATTCCCCGGTGAAACAAAAAGACAAAGATGGTTTTACTGAGAAATTTATATATCTGGGCAGATATTTTAAGAAGTAATTAAAGAGACGTGCATCATTCACAAAATTGTGTTTTTGAAGCCAATACAGCGCCTTTGCATAAAAACCCTCATTGCCGAAAGAGACGTTCTCGCCTGCACCACTTTCCTATTGCCGAACACCTGCTTTCCTACAATTGCTCGTTGAAGCAGCTGTCCAAAAAGCCCCGCCCCCGAGTGATTGTTTGCCAGGCTTCCTCTTTTTGGATGAAAAGCTGGGCTCACAAGGTTATAAGACACACACACACTCACAACACACACAAGCACACACAAGCACACACACACACAACACACACAAGCACACAAGCCCATGCAGACACACACTCACAACACACACAAGCACACACACGCACATACACAAGCACACACACACACACACAACACACACTGACAACACACACAAGCACACGCACACACACACTCACAACACACACAAGCACACACACGCACACACACAGGCACACACACACACAACACACACTGACAACACACACAAGCACACACACACACACACTCACAACACACACAAGCACACGCACAGATGCACACACACATGCACACACACACAGACACATGCCACTGGCAAGGCTTTCCCTTCAGGTGGTGAAAACAGCGTGTTAGACAGACAGACAGTCTGACTTGGTGTGATGGTAACAAGCTCTGTCATTATGTCACAGAATATATTTATGACTGTTCACCATTGACCACTCCCCTTCAATTCAGTTGAACTTCAAAAAAAATAATTTTTTTGTGAGGGAGCCTTTTGTGTGGCAAATGGCATCTTTTTCACAATCACAGTTAGCTTACTGTGTTTACTGAAAATCCAAGACACCAATGATGTAAACTCAAGGAATACAGTAGAGTGAAAAAGCTGGTTAGTACAGAATAGTTTGTGATGTGTGTAGAGGGACACAATGCATACCATTATTATGCTGACTGGAAACCATGATACAATGTGGTGTAAAGGCAATATTAGCAACAATAAATGTGTTGTAGTACTGGAATAAAATGGACACTGTACATAATGAACTGTAAATACACATGAAGAAATGTTTTAGTATGCATGCACATGCAGACACACACACACACACACACACACACACACACACACCTGCCCTGATCCCCTGCATGCTGCCAATGGTCAAAGCTGGGCTGTGAAATGCTGGGTCCTGATTGGTGGGCTTGGCTGTGGGCGTGCTCGGTACCTGGCGTAGGCATCTCTTCTCTTCTTTGAAGGCCGATGATACTCACCCCCATCCTGAGCGTCCTGAGCGCCAACCCTGCCCCTGACCTGATGCCCCCCAAACTAACAAAGGCCAGCCCTCTATGGCTACCCTCACCCCCCCCAAGCACTAACCTAGCTCTTGGCTCCCTGCCCGACCCCTGACTCTAAACCCCCCCCCCCCCCCACACACGTTAATGCTGTTGCGCGTCCCGGCAGGGCATTCCGGGGCATTGCTGAGAGAAAAAGGAGAATAAGAGAGGTGCAGTCTGCGGCCATGATCCAGAGGTACCACACCCCTCCCACATTCCCACACCCACGCTGCCCTGTTTCCTGTATCTGTGCCACGCCCACTTTACTGTGGCCGCACCCCTAACTGCACCCACCCAGATACAAGATACTGTAATTAAGTGTACTGATATACACATTGGTACCTACCACTCACGCAAATGAGAGTTTACTCTTCCCGCGGATTCACTGGTGATTTGGAATTGTGTGGGTGTTTGTCAGTAGTGCAAATTAGTTTGTGAAAAAAAGCTCCGCTGGGCATCGATGCCGCTCCTCTGTGCGTGCTGAGCTACTGCACGTGTTCTGGAAACTTCTGTGTGCCAGTGATGTCAGTGGAGGCCGTCACACTTTGCTTTGTGTTGCGACGTACCCAGTTGCTATAACTATGCCGGTGGTTCATCTAACCTTGTAATAGTTGCTTTAATGGCCGTTTGTTCGTGGCCCTGGGTAAGAGCTGGTGCTGAATGGGTCGATGTGAAGTTAAGCGCGATATGAAGGTAAGCGCGATGTGAAGTTAAGCGCGATGTGAAGTTAAGCGCGATGTGAAGTTAAGCGCGATGTGAAGTTAAGCGCGATGTGAAGGTAAGCGCGATGTGAAGGTAAGCGCGATGTGAAGGTAAGCGCGATGTGAAGGTAAGCGCGATGTGAAGTTAAGCGCGATGTGAAGGTAAGCGCGATGTGAAGGTAAGCGCGATGTGAAGGTAAGCGCGATGTGAAGTTAAGCGCGATGTGAAGTTAACCGTGAAGTTAAGCGCGATGTGAAGGTAAGCGCGATGTGAAGTTAACCGTGAAGTTAAGCGCGATGTGAAGTTAACCGCGATGTGAAGTTAAGCGCGATGTGAAGGTAAGCGCGATGTGAAGGTAAGCGCGATGTGAAGGTAAGCGCGATGTGAAGGTAAGCGCGATGTGAAGTTAAGCGCGATGTGAAGTTAACCGTGAAGTTAAGCGCGATGTGAAGGTAAGCGCGATGTGAAGTTAACCGTGAAGTTAAGCGCGATGTGAAGTTAACCGCGATGTGAAGTTAAGCGCGATATGAAGGTAAGCGCGATGTGAAGGTAAGCGCGATGTGAAGGTAAGCGCGATGTGAAGGTAAGCGCGATGTGAAAGGCAGCACACACATTCTCCTCAAATCACAGCATGCGGACGGCAGCCGTAATTGGAATTAGTGTAAATCCAAGCCTGTCCATGTGCAGCTGTGCAGTGACTGTTTGATTCAATGCAGTGTAATTGTGTTCTCTGTGTAAGTGCACAGTGAATTATGGTTCTGTACAGTGCAACTTTGTTAACTGTGCCAGCGTGAAGTGACTGTATGATTCTATAAAGCATAACTGTGCTCACTGTGTGAGTGCGCAGTGACTGTACAGTTCTACACAGTGTGATCGTGTTCACTGTGTGAGTGCACAGTGACTGTACGGTTCTACACAGTGTGATTGTGTTCACTGTGTAAGTGCATAGTGACTGTACGGTTCTACACAGTGTAATTGTGTTCACTGTGTGAGTGCGCAGTGACTGTACGGTTCTACACAGCGTGATTGTGTTCACTGTGTGAGTGCGCAGTGACTGTACGGTTCTACACAGTGTGATCGTGTTCACTGTGTGAGTGCGCAGTGACTGTACAGTTCTATACAGTGTGATCATGTTCACTGTGTGAGTGCGCAGTGACTGTATGGTTCTACACAGTGTGATCGTGTTCACTGTGTGAGTGCACAGTGACTGTACGGTTCTACACAGTGTGATCGTGTTCACTGTGTGAGTGCACAGTGACTGTACGGTTCTACACAGTGTGGTCGTGTTCACTGTGTGAGTGCGCAGTGACTGTACAGTTCTATACAGTGTGATCATGTTCACTGTGTGAGTGCGCAGTGACTGTACAGTTCTATACAGTGTGATCATGTTCACTGTGTGAGTGCGCAGTGACTGTACGGTTCTACAAAGTGTGATCATGTTCACTGTGTGAGTGCATAGTGACTGTACGGTTCTACACAGTGTGATCGTGTTCACTGTGTGAGTGCGCAGTGACTGTACGGTTCTACACAGTGTGATCGTGTTCACTGTGTGAGTGCGCAGTGACTGTACGGTTCTACAGTGTGATCGTGTTCACTGTGTGAGTGCATAGTGACTGTACGGTTCTACACAGTGTGATCGTATTCACTGTGTGAGTGCGCAGTGACTGTACGGTTCTACACAGTGTGATCATGTTCACTGTGTGAGTGCATAGTGACTGTACGGTTCTACACAGTGTGATCGTGTTCACTGTGTGAGTGCGCAGTGACTGTACGGTTCTACACAGTGTGATCGTGTTCACTGTGTGAGTGCATAGTGACTGTACGGTTCTACACAGTGTGATCGTGTTCACTGTGTGAGTGCATAGTGACTGTATGGTTCTACACAGCGGGATCGTGTTCTTTTCCAGCGAGCAGTTACCCCAGCGCTGCATTGAATGGGGAAGTTTAAGCGGGCTCTGTTATTGAGCAGAGGAAGCAGGGGGTCATTCTGAGTTTAGGGGACGGGTTGGCGTTGCGCTTCCCTGCACGGTGTAACAGCTGCCAGGTCGGGCAGACGGAAAAGAAACGGAACGCACAGAAGCTTTATCGTCCCAGCAGGGGCAAATTTGTTCTGCGGTGCTCTTACAATTCGCCACAGCGCACATTTTGTGCAGAGCTACGGCTGCGATTAACAGCACACAACGCATCAGCCCCAGGACACCCCACTGTGTGCAGGCTGGGATACGCTCGCCGCAGAGGCCAGGGAGGCATCAGTCCACTAAGACTGTGGAGCAAAACTTACCCAGCAGCCTTGCCACCCTGCAATGTATTCACATGGATCTGCTGGAGCTTAGCAGGGCTGGGCTTGGATAGTACTTTGGATCGGAGACGTTCTGGGAAAACTGTGTTGCGGCTAGAAAACTGGTGGGCCAGAAAGGGGTCCCACTGGACCAAACATTCATCCCTCTGGACCAAATAGGAATCCAGCGCCCCCAGCACAGTGATGGGGCCACTGTTCTGTTGCCGGTTTGAAAGGCGATGTCCATCGGATGAGTCGTTAATCTGAGGTCCTGACTGACCTGACTGTAGTAATTAAAGCTGCCGTGACCCATTTAAAAAATGTAGGCGTGTTAACCACTGTGTTCTGGTCAAAGGTCTCACAAAAACGGGCTCTCTACAGTATCTGGCCACCCAATCCTCCCCTACATCGGAGCGGCTGCAAGATCCCTTTCATTCCCCAGGTCAGGAAAACTGATCATTCTGTGCTGCGTTACCTGCTTAAATTAAAAAAAACATTTTCTTTTGGTATAGATTATTCTGCAGCAGGTTCAAAGATTTCGCCCTGACCAATCAGCTGATGAACGGGGGAGCACATTTGTGCTTGGCTTTTATGCCCGCTTATTACCCCCAGCTCTGTCCGGCCGGCTCAAGATCACGAAGGTCATCACCCCGCCCAAAAAAAATCCCAGTAAAGGTGACATATTTATCGGGGCCGGCAGCGGGTAATAGATTTATTACGCAGAGTTTATGAACGTGCAGGACTTGTCGTCCTTGCCACGTCAGCTCCTGCTTCACTAGAGCGGCTCTGATCGCGAGCAGAAGCACTTTTATTCAGTGCAATCAGAACACATCGTCCGTAAAAATGAAAAGAAAAAAGCACATTGCCATATTTCAGCTCTCAAATGTCTGGAAACCTAGAAGAGGTCAGACTAAGAACATTGTTGGCAGTAATTTATTTTTTATGTGATCTGAACATGTCGTACTGGAAAATTTTGAAGAAAGGAAAGAAAAATGGCATCGCCGTAGTTTCAGCGCATCGCGCCTGTCAGTAAATACTGAGACCTAGAACTGGTCAGACTAATAATGTTCCTTACGAGCTTGGATGGGAATCGTAATGAAGAATAATACACTATATTCATAGAGCACGTTTATAGTGGGATATAAAAGACAGATTAAAAATAAGGGTGAAATACATACAAATAAAATCAAATAGAGGGTAAATAAACACTAATCACATAAAAACCATCTTACTCTAGGGAGTTTTCAACTGAGGCTATGATGTAGCAATGGGAGAAACCTCTCATTTTTTTGTAAACTGTTCCATAATTTGCCATATACACAGAGGACGCTTCACCGTTTCGTACATAATTCACTTTTGAAATATTCAGGCGGTTTTCTTCAGCACATTCCAGAAGTATGATTGACTGATAGTAAATCAGAAGATCAGGAATGTACTGAGGTGCTAATCTTTAATCTAGCCAATGCAGTGACTGACAGTAATATGGTTAAAACAAGCTTATAACAATCCGGTTGCACTTTTCCAGGGTTCATAAAGTTTACGTGAAGGCAGGCGAGGGCTCAGATTTAATTACACAATTTACAATATACAACTCAATCTTTTGCCAGCCGGTCATACCCAATGAGGCTCACAACAGTGCATTTCACATGGTAAAGACATTCAAAGAGTGCCTGTCATAGTTATTCTCTCACAAATTGTCTTCAGACAGATGTGAGTAACTGGACCCCAGGGTGTTGTTTTCATAGCCAGCCACCCACACGACTACCGTTGCATATGGAAAAAAGGAAGATCGAGTACGCCAATATTTATTAAAGAAATAAAAACACCAAAAAATAATAAGAAATATAATATTCAATTCAATATTGTCAAAATATACAGCACACAATATTATACGTTTCATATGCACATTATGCTTATTTTATAGAATAGATTTAAAATACATGTGATTACAGTTCAATATACACTGCTCAAAGAAATTAAGGGAACACTTAATCAACACAGTATAACACCAAGTCAATTAAACTTCTGGGATATCGATCTGTCCAGTTAGGAAGCGTAAACAATTGTGAATCAATTTATCAATTTCACCTGCTTTGGTGCAAATGAAAGTGACAACAGATGGACAGGAGAGGCAACAGCAAGACTACCCACAAAAAGTAAATGGTTTTGCAGGTGGTGGCCATAGAGCCCTACAAAATTACCTCCATCAATGTCTTCGTCATCCAGGAACTGCCTACACACTCTGGCCACATGAGGCTGGGCATTGTCCTGCATCAGGAGGAACCCAGGGCCCACTGCACCAGTGTAAGGTCTGACAATAGGTCTGAGGATTTCCTTTGGCTTGCACTTGGAGGTTTGCGCGGCCCTCAAAGGATATGCCTCCCCAGACCATCATTGATCCACCGCCAAACCGGTCATGCTGGATGATGTTGCAGGCAGCATAACGTTCGCCACGGCGTCTCGAGACTCTTTCATGTCTGTCACATGTGCTCAGTGTGAACCTGCGCTCATCTGTGAAAAGAACGGGGCGCCAGTGGCGAACGTGCCAATTCTGGTGTTTTCTGGAAAATGCCAATCGAACTGCATGGTGATGGGCTGTGAGCACAGGTCCCACTACAGGACATCGGGCCCTCGTGCCACCCTCATGGAGTCTGTTTCTGACAGTTTGGTCAGAAACATGCACACGAGTAGCCTGCTGGAGGTCATTTTAGGGCTCTGGCAGTGCTCCTCCTGTTCCTCCTCGCACAATGGAGCAGATACCGGTCCTGCCGCTGGGTTGTTGCCCTTCTATGGTCCAGCTCTCCTCGTGTAATGGCCCGTCTCCCGGTATCTCCTCCACGCTCTTGAGACTGTGCTGGGAGACACAGAAAACCTTCTTGCAACGGCACGTATGGATGTTCTATCCTGGAGGAGCTGGACTACCTGTGCAACCTGAATGGGCTGTAGGTACCGCCTCATGCTACCAGTAGTGACAAGGGCACTAGCCAAATGCAAAACTAGAGAAAAATCAGTCAGGAAGGATAAGGAGAGAGAAATAGCCTGTGGCCACCACCTGCAAAACCATTTACTTTTTGGGGGTTGTCTTGCTGTTGCCTCTCGTGTCCACCTGTTGTCACTTTCATTTGCACCAAAGCAGGTGAAAATGATTCACAATCATTTACGCTTCCTAACTCGACAGATCGATATCCCAGAAGTTTAATTGACTTGGTGTTATACTGTGTTGATTAAGTGTTCCCTTAATTTCTTTGAGCAGTGTATTATAGTGGCAATGTTGGATATATTTTGTAATACAATGGGTGCATTTTAAACAGATGCCATAAATCTGCACTTAAATTGATTAATTTGTCAGATGGTATTGTCCAAAGTGACTTACAATGTCATTATGGCAAACAAAACAATGTGCAGGGTGCCGCAAAGTTGGCTGCAGCGCCACCCAGGGACTGGAGGATTTCAGACGGCTGGGATGACAGCATCTTATCACGCACCAGTGACCCCTGCTGGTAGGTCCGGCACCCCAAGTCCACCTGTTAAGCGGTACATAAAGTGTCCTCAATTTGTGTCTTTGCAAGCCAGACTCGCAAATTGCGGCGTGGTAAGAATCGTCAATTTACATAGGGCCTGATTTACACACACGCAAAACCAATAACATGACCAATGATTCAATATTACTGTACAGACACTTGTACTAGTGTTTCCATTACTAATTATTATTGGAGAAAAGCACATTCAAGGCTCTTGAGTGATGTGATGTGTTCACATGCATTTTATGATTTTAAATATTTGGAGTCAAGAGTTTGGGGTCAGTTTCATTTCAGTCAGGAAATTATGTGATTTTTTTTTGGGGAAAAACAACATTTAGGGCATTTTTAAATGCACTTATTCGGTGCATAACCCTGTGGGGCGTACTGCTGTTTTCATAAGGGGTGGGTGGGGGAGGGTAATCGGCGGCATTCTGCAGGCTGGCGATAGCCAGAGCAGAGCGGCATATCAAACAAGGAGCCGCGCCGAGGAACTTGGCGGGAAGCGGGAAAAGCAGAGCGTGTGCCAAGCAAATAATAGGATGCGGTTACCGCTCCGGGATCCTTACCCTTCCCGCTGTGCCGTCACACAAACCGTCGGGTCTTTTCTGCCTTTTTTCCTCTTCTGAGCTCAGCATTTGTGTGAAGTAAATGCAGGAATCCCCCCGACCCCCCATCCTCTCCCACCCCCACACCTCCCGCCTACGCTCCACAGATGTCCAGCTGTACCGTCATCATTAGACGCGTGGTTGCCTAGGATATAGGAGGGAAGACACATCCAGCTGCGTGGTGAGGGAGAAAGGGAGAAAGAGAGAGAGGGAGAGAGAGAAAAAGAAAAATCGAGCGACTTTTAATTCAACCACGACCCGTCCTTATGGCATCATTAGAAAATAAATTATACGAATGCAGGTGAAAACACAGCCCTTCCACACTACCTCACATGATTGCATACTAATGATATAACCTCTCCCTTCACTGACCAATCAAAACAACATGTGGAAAACGTGAGGGTGGGGAGACAGAGAGAAAGGAGACGGATCTATGTGTGGTGAAATGAGGCGGCGAGCCAGTGAATGTGAGACGGGAACAGCAAGCACTGATCATTTATTGAAGGCGCAGTGGTGGGAGACGGGAGCAGGTGGAGGAGGGGCAGCGAGCAGGTGGAGGAGGAGGGACGGTGAGCAGGTGGAGGAGGGGCAGCGAGCAGGTGGAGGAGGAGGGACGGTGAGCAGGTGGAGGAGGGGCAGCGAGCAGGTGGAGGAGGAGGGAGAGTGAGCAGGAAGAGGAGGTGGGGGAGTGAGCAGGTAGAGGAGGGGCAGTGAGCAGGTGGAGGAGGAGGGACGGTGAGCAGGTGGAGGAGGGGCAGCGAGCAGGTGGAGGAGGAGGGACGGTGAGCAGGTGGAGGAGGGGCAGCGAGCAGGTGGAGGAGGAGGGACGGTGAGCAGGTGGAGGAGGGGCAGCGAGCAGGTGGAGGAGGAGGGAGAGTGAGCAGGAAGAGGAGGTGGGGGAGTGAGCAGGTAGAGTAGGGGCAGTGAGCAGGTGGAGGAGGAGGGACGGTGAGCAGGAAGAGGAGTGAGCAGGTGGAGAAGGGACAGTGAGCAGGAAGAGTAGGTGGGGGAGTGAGCAGGTAGAGGAGGGGCAGTGAGCAGGTGGAGGAGGAGGGACGGTGAGCAGGTGGAGGAGGGGCAGCGAGCAGGTGGAGGAGGAGGGACGGTGAGCAGGTGGAGGAGGGGCAGCGAGCAGGTGGAGGAGGAGGGACGGTGAGCAGGAAGAGGAGGTGGGGGAGTGAGCAGGTAGAGGAGGGGCAGTGAGCAGGTGGAGGAGGAGGGACGGTGAGCAGGAAGAGGAGTGAGCAGGTGGAGAAGGGACAGTGAGCAGGAAGAGGAGGAGGGAGAGTGAGCAGAAAGAGGAGGTGGGGGAGTGAGCAGGTAGAGGAGGAGGGAGAGTGAGCAGAAAGAGGAGGTGGGGGAGTGAGCAGGTAGAGGAGGGGTAGTGAGCAGGAGGAGAAGGGCGGGTGAACAGGGACAGTAAGTAGTAATCTCAGAAGCACGTGGGGCCGCACCGGATCTTCTATAATTCATTTTTGTGTGAATAACTCTATTCCTTGGTTTTGCATGTGACTTTTCAAGCACACTCAAAGCTGAAGGGACCGTTGATTAACAGCTGGATATGAACCAGCACATCAAACAAACCTGTCCCTTTGACAAGATAGCTTGAGAAGGCCAGAGCCAAGCCAGAGTCTGTTTTTTAACTTATTTTACATATTGGAAAAATGAGATGGCAGAAAGCCTCGTTCTAAATGCCCCCATATCCACAACCTGAAAAAGACCCAAAAAACATTACTGGTAATTTAAGAACATGAATACAGGCTCCAATCTCATCTGAGCTAAAAACAGCCTGCTCTTTACGTTCTTTGTTGCCCTGTGGAATTTGTATTTACATCAGACTCAGCGGCATGGTAGCCTTGCACTAACACTCACTGCTAACACTCACTGCTATCACTCACTGCTAACACTCACTCAGAAGTGGGAGTGATCAGATTTGCAATGCATTCTGGGTGCTGGGGGCAGGCATTGTTCAATCGTTCACAAGTTCAAGCATTATGTTAAAATAATGCATGTTTTAAATGAAAAGCAAAAAAAAAAAAAAAAATCTAGTGCTGTTTAATGGATATCGAATTAGCAAGGGAAAATGTCATGGTCTGACGTCAGAGCCTGAGAATAAAGACCCGTGGGAGAGAGATGGAGATTTTTCTGCTATAAAACAGGTCCATTCATTTAGGGATGTGGCACAGAACACCTGATGAAGAAATTACTAAAGCCAATCTTTAGATACGGCAGAAGACTTTTATTATTATTATTATTATCTTTTTTTGTATCTATTTTTTGAAGACCCAAGGGAGAGAGGGCTTGTGTGTGTGTGTCTATGCATATGTTTTTATGCATATGTGGGCGTGTGCATGCCCATGTGCATGTTCATGTGGGTAGTACGTGCTCCTCAACGGTAAGGTTCGTCCATTAGCGTGACCTGCCACATGCATGACTCCTAATTGATTTTCCAGCCGTAAATCCTGAAGGACCACACTATCTAACAGCCTCTTGCGACAGTATGTGGGGGCGTGAGGTAATCATTGATCATGGCCTGAAAGCACTCAGGGTGACGTATATGGGTGTCCTGTTGCTGGTGGCGGCCATTGAAGGACAGCGTTTTTATTCATTATGCCGTTTAGCCCCATTACTGAACACTTTTGGGGTTGTCGTCCGATCCATTTCACTTCAGTCATTTCAAGAAACGATTTGAAATTCAAATCCTTAATTGAAAATGTCCCCCTGTAGAACATTAATGTGAGTTTTCAATAGATGAAGGTGAATTTCAGTTAATTTCCTAAATTGATGTTGGTGTTGACCCCAGTCATAGTGGCCATGCAGTAGAGGGTTCATGGGGAGAGCGTGTGGATTTATGACCAGGTTTATGTGCTACAGGTTCAAGTCATCCTCCCCTGTAGAGGGCACTGTACATTCTGTCCTTGAGCATTGCTCTTCACTCTGATTCGCTCCCTTAAATTCACGTAGCTTTTTAAGAGGTGAAAGTGCGTTAAAGACGTAAGGACTGTGAGTCACCTCTAGGGATAAAAAGGTGTCAGCGAAGAAAGTCGGTAATAACTGCAAGCCCTAATATTCATATAGATAGTGTGTTATATTTAAACTTATATTTAAACTTAAAATCTAGGCCGAGCTGAGCCCTGGTGGCCGAATACAGCCCAGTGAAGAGTGAGAGATCAACTGGGATTTAATGAGAGATGGAGGGAGGAAAAGAAACAGAAAGTAAGAAAGAGGGAAGACAACGAGAGCCAGGTACTGCTGTGTAACTTCAAACACTCATTTTCAGGGTATAGGGCTGTGTCTGAATCAGAACTCTATCTACTGCGTCCTGTCTCCTGTGTACAGTGTACTGGCAGATGTGTGCTGTTATTTGGCCACGACATGTAGTAAAAAAAATGTCCTCCACAATATTTTCCAACCATACTGTGGAAGTGTGGTAAGACGTCCCACCCCCTTCCGTGGCCGTGTCACGTGTTGTTTTTGTTGTTATTGAAGGAAAACGTCAGCGAAGCTGTGCGTCATATTTATGCAACCAAAATGTTTGTGTACTTCTTGAATAGTGTGTTCCCGAATATACTCAGTGAAACCCCGAAAGTAAGTGTATCATACGGGGGTTTTAAGTATGCTATATTTAGAGAAAATTTTACCTACTTAACAACTTTCTTGTCCTGTCTACTCAAAAAGCATACCTCATGGTATGGATGGGTGTTGATTTGGACATAGCCTAGATGTTGCCCAGTTTTTTTTTTTTTTTTTTAAACCAACTCTCCTGTTTGGGTAAAAGAGCAGGCTTCTTTAACTACATCCCCTCTTCTCCTCTCATATTTTCTTCCTTCTTCCTCCCTCTCTCTCAAACTTATTTTTGCCCCCCCTTGCATTGCAGAAACTTCCGGAAGCACTTGAGGATGGTGGGCAGCCGAAGGATCAAAGCGCAGAGTGAGTCAGACAGCATGCATGTGTGTGTGTGTGTATGTGTTTGTGTGTGCATGTAAGGCATGCGTGGCCGCGCCCCCTGGCCGGTGCCTCCATGTTCGACCCCATCCGTGCGTGTGCCTGATGTGTGTCGGCTTGGTGTCCTGCATGCATGCACGTGTGTGAGGCATAGTGGTGGAACAAGGCCTGTGTGACCGTGGCAGTGTGTGACCGTGACAGTGTATGACCATGGCAGTGTGCAACCGTAGCAGTGTGTGACCGTAGCAGTGTGCGACCCTGGATCAGTGTGTGTGATTGTCTCCTGAGGTGTTTGTGTGTACAGTATCAGTGTGTGTGTGCGTGTGTGTGCGTGTACAGAATCAGTGTGTGTGACTGTCTCCTGAGGTGTTTTTGTGTACAGTATCTGTGTGTGTGTGTGTGTGTGTGTGTGTGTGTACAGTATCAGTGTGTGTGTATGGGCAGGATCAGTGTGTGTGAGTGTCTCCTGAGGTGTGTGTGTGTACAGTACCAGTGTGTGTGTATGTGCAGGATCAGTGTGTGTGTGTGAGTGTCTCCTGAAGTGTGTGTGCACAGTATCAGTGTGTGTGTGTGTGTGTGTGTGTATGTGTGTATGTGCAGGATCAGTGTGTGAGTGTGTGGGTGTGTCTTGGGGAGTGTGTGGGAGTGTTTGTGTGTATGTGCAGGATCCGGGTTTGGGAGTGTGTGGGTGTGTCTTGGGGAGTGTGTGTGA